>RCUC01041078.1:0-11917 GCA_003697995.1 Taxidea taxus jeffersonii | reverse complement strand
GATGATGATGGTGATGATGGTGATGATGATGACAAAGATGACAGTGATGGTGATGACTACCATGGCAATGCTGTTAATTACACCCACTATGGTGGTGAAGAAGAGAAGAGCAGGAGGACATGCAGTTGGAAATTGCCTGAAGCAAACAGGAGTCAGCTACTCTGTCTCTCGAAGAGTGAAATGGCACGGAATCAACCAGCTAGTCTGGACACTGGAACTGTTTTAAAGGCTTGAGTTTAGGCTGAAGAGAAGCAACAGAAGGAGACCATCTGATGGCTATGGTGCATGTGATTTCTCCTCAAACAATCATCGGTCTGCCTGACCCACAGTGTGCCACATGCCATGGGTCGGGACCGGAGGCGCAGCAACTTGCGTGAGCTTCTGGAGTTCACTGAAAGAATCCCAAGTCGGGTTTTGTGCTTATGGATACTCCCAGTTTCATATTATTTGTGTGTTTACCTCTTAAAGAGAATGGGGGTCTGTTACTTTAATATAAATACTAATAAGGAGTTATTAAAACCTTTATTCCCTTTTAATCTCCAGCACATAGAGAATTCTTTGGTGCCTAGTGGATGTCAGATCAGATTAGGAACATCTCTCTGACACTGATTAGTGAGCATTTATAATACTGTGTTCTGTTTGGAGCGGCAGATGTTAAGAACAGAGAAACTTTCATTCCTACGCACGGATGCATGAGGGAAAATGAACAAGCCGCTATATTTAAAAAATAATGTGGAGTGTATCCTGTCCTTTGCTCTCTAGCAACGAATCTTTGTAAAGCGCCGGTAAGGTCATTCCAGATGTAACCCGGTGACTGGGTTTGCCATTCCCCGTCCCAAGCTGTTTATTTGCTTCTCAAAAAGCCACCTTTGTTCTAGGGTAAGTTTGGCTCCAAAGGGGAGTTTTCAGTAAGATTCCACATGCAATAATGTTAGAAGGTTTCCCGATTTCTTTCCGATTGTTGCAATCTGTGTGGCAAGTCGAGGGGGAGTTGTTTATGATGCTGTTGTATCTAGGGGATGTTTCTCTCTTAGCATTCAAGATTTACAGCATCATTAAGACTGAGGCAATACCCTTCTGAAGGATTGTACCCAGCGCCCCACCAATCATGAGATGCTGCAGCCTGCCAGGTAGCAACAGGCACCGTTCCCAGTCCTGTTTGGGTGCCGGGCACTGTTTTCTCTCACGTCCGGGAGCTCAGCGCCCGAGGGGGACCCTCTGGAGATCTCTGGGACAGGTCTCCGCTCTCTGGTCTGTCCTGCGAACTTGAGCTACCTTGTATTTGGGAACTCACGGCTCCCGTCTTTCAATTGTGAGAGTCCCTGAGGCTCTGCCTGGCTCGTCCTCCATCAGCTCCATCCTGGAAGGTCTCTCAAGGCTGTGAGGACTGTAGGGTTGACCTCGTTCATTCATTTCTGGCCCCACAGGGACTGTCAGACTTGATTGACTGCTGTCTGCTGTCTCTAAAACCACTGTTTCTTATACCTTGTCTGGCTTTCATAGTTACTTCTGCCACTAGGGTCTTTCCGACCCGTGTTATTCCATCTTGGCCAGGAGGGGACTCAGGAGTCACAGAGTGTATGAGTCTTTTCCAAGTTATGGGCCAATAAAGATTGGTTGACTTGGTTACATTTTCAATTTTATTGAAACTGCTTTGCGGATTTCTTCCAGAAATCATCCCAGAAAGAGAGTCTTGGAAGGAAGCTTCAAGGTCAGTGCGCCCTGGCCTCCAAGGAGCTCACAGACATATTATGGATGTTAGATTCTGCTGTTTGTGGCAGGCCTTTTAAAAACACACGAAGGTGTCGGGTATAAAACGATGGCTTCCCTTCCTGCCTTCGCTGTCCTCATCTACGGGACGGGGAGAAGCATATGGAAGGAGCAGAGTGCGCTGTGATGCTAAAACACCAGGCTCCCATGCTAGTTCCTCTACTTAGGAGCTGTGCACCCCTAGACAATGTGCTTGGCCTCTCTGAATCTCTGTGAGATGCAGAGAAAAATGCCTCCTTGGAAGAGTGGTCAAGGGTTCCAGGGTTTGAAAGAGGCAATGCGATCATCTGAGGCTATGCCCGGAGCATAGCAGGGGCTAAGATAGTAGCTTCTTCCTGGTATTAAAGTGAGATGGGGGGAAGCAGGGCGGGGGTGGGGGGTGCCCAGCCTGACCCTTGAGGAGTCTGGGACTCTGGAAGTGGGCAGACTGCTTCTGCATGCCCTCCTTGGAGCTACTGAAGGGGCCACAGGAAATGGCCGAGGGAGTCAGCCCTCCTGCTCAGGAGGGCAGGAATCGGGGGCCCAGCCCAGCAGCAGGTAATGTGCGAAGCCAGGAAAAGGATGCTCCCTCGTCACTAAACTTCACTACTGCAGGGAGCTTTAATAAGCTTGGCTGGATTGGATTGCTCTGCTCCCGAGTCAGCTGCCCCAGCTCTGGGGGGCTGGCGCCACTAGCCATGCCTGGAACTTTCCTCAGGGCTCAGGGAAGTGAGCCTTTCAGCAATAACCCGTGCACGGGGTGATGCCAGATTGTCACGACAGTTATCGCTTTCTAAAGCAGTCTGTGAAGTAAAATGGGCAATTTCTTTCTCCATGCCACCCCCGTACAGTGTAAAAATAGATCTCAACTCCAAGTCCTAGGACTCCCTGACTCCAAACTTCCTTGTCTAGGGGGCCATCACCATAGGACCCCCATCCATTTCCAAGCCCACTCAAGCCCAGGTGCCTCTCCTCCACATCTCCTTATTGCTACTACAATGGGTCAACAGAGTAGACCATCACTGCCAGATGCTGCAAGGAGGTACACGGAGATCCAGTTCTCCTCTTGCTGAATCCCTGGGGCTGCTGGGCTCTTGAGGGAGGTCAGAGTAAAGAGCATTGGATTGGGATCAGAAAAGCCCAAGTTTAAAGCTCAGAGCTTCGACTCACCAGGGGAAGAAACTGAGAAAGTGAATTTTTCCTCTTTCTTGGCCTTAGCTCCCTCATTTGTATTACTAGGTAACTGAAAGAAATGAAGGAGAAATACGTTTGAAATTCCCTGGTATATACTGTACTGAGAGGGGGGCATAGGAAGGCAGCCAGAGGCATACAGACTCTATTTTTACTAATGAGGCTGGTTGACTATGGGCATTACTAACTTTCTTACTACCTTGGATAAGCTCATCTGCAAGGTTGGGAGAGCAACAGAACCTTTGTCATCAGGTTATTGTATGAATTACATGACCTAATGCATAGAAAGACCTTTCAAGTATGTCTGGGATACAGGAAGCGATAAATAAATATTATTATTATGGCTGATAACAACATTTTGCAAAAATGTCAACAAGTGGTTTTTTTGCTTGTCATTCCCTCTGATTACATTCTGTCTTGCCAGGATGCCAAGATCTGTCCCTATTGCTAGGATGGAATGGGATTTGAGTGACAGAGACTCATTTCCCCTCACCAACTCTGCACCTCTGCCTTAGTACTCTGTGTGCTTAGGGTGAGTTGTTTCTCAGAGGACACCTTGTCTCCCCAGCAAGTAGACCCCAACCCAACCATCTGGACAGGTCCTGACATACCAGATCCTAGGAAATGCCCAGCAGGGGCCTCCAACCCACAATAACAGTACTCAACGTAACTTGGAAAGAGAGGGAATGGCTTCTTTGAGAAAACTGCTTTCACCCTGAATCAAAATGTCTCTAACCATTCCACATGCAGCCCTGAGAGGAGGAACTAGCTTGGATCAACTCCCCTTTCTATAAATGCTATAGAACAAAACAACATGTGGGAATCAACTGCTTTCAGTCACTGGTGCGTCAGCATCCCAAGTCTGGGATGCCTGAGTGCAGGCACCAACTCAGGAAGTGATGGTCTCACTCCATGCAGTGCTGCCTGTAGTCCAGAGCTGGCTCCTGGCGAGCAGAGTGGTGCTGCTGAGCCAATGAGGAGACATCAGAGTTCGGGGCTGCCGGAGAGGCAGCCGCACACAAAACACTCCAGAAATCTGTGCAGGGATTCCTAAGACCATCTTGGGTGGAAGGCAAAGCTATGCAAGATTTACCAGGATTCATGCCCTGGGCAGAGAGAATAACAGCGTGCTGGAGGTCAAGGAGTCCTCGGAGATGTTGGGATTCTGGTCTGCCCAGAGAAAGAGACCTTCTTGACATCATGGCCTACCAGCTAACTAACCAGAAAGCTTATTTCTCAGCAATGAAGAACACCCCCCCAGAGTATGGTCTACTTTAGACCTGAGCTAACCGAACAAAAACCCAGCCTGCCCGAGATCTGCCGAGAAGTCCACATTTAGAAGTTGGGTCCTTTTACATTAGAGGGGCTCTAGAAACATCTTAAGCTTTTATAGATCTGTGCCTCTAGAGCATAAAACCAAGAGCACATGTGCTCAAGGTGACTAGTCAGCAAAAAGAGACGCTCCTTAGAGAGCGAGAAATGAATTCCGAGTGTCTGGGCTTTTCTTTTTGATGTCCAGTATACACTATAAAATTATCAGGCATGCAAAGAAATGGGAAAATGTGAACCATAATCAAGACAAAATGTAGTGAGTACAAACCAGCACTGAGACATGAGGGATACTGTGTCGAGAATATAAAGCATCAATTTCAGTATGCTCAAGGTCTTGAGGGGAAGCACAGTTTTCAGGAGTAAACAGATACGGAATATCAAAAGACAAGTGGAAATCACATGAAAGAATAAAACAAATTCTGAATTAAAGATGCGATAATCAAAACTGAAAGTGTACCAGACGGACTTTATAACAGATTGGAAACCCATTTATGATTAAGATCTCTCAGGAGGGATGCCTGGGTGGCTCAGTTGGTTGAGCAGCTGCCTTCGGCTCAGGTCATGATCCCAGCGTCCTGGGATCGAGTCCCACATCCGGCTCCTTGCTCGGCAGGGAGCCTGCTTCTCCCTCTGCCTCTGCCTGCCTCTCTGTCTGCCTGTGCTTGTTTGCTCTCTCTCCCTCTCTCTCTGACAAATATATAAATAAAATCTTAAAAAAAAATCTCTCAGGAAACCTGAAACAGGAGGGAAGGTTCATAATCTATTTGTGTAAAGGACATCTATGAACAACATACAACTAGCACAATATTTAATGGTGAAAGAGCAAATGCTTTCCCCTCTAATATGAGCAACAAGAGAAGAGTATCTGACCAGTTATACTAAATATATTTATGGAGGAATGAGTGCAATAAGGCATCAAAACAAAAAAAAAAATATAGAGATTTGAAAGAGATAAGTAAAAAAAAAATTCTTTTTCTTTCACATGACATGATCATCAAGGTGGAAAATCCTACAAAAAGTTCTGGAATTGATAAGTGAGTTCAGTGAGGACACAGAATTCAAGGCCAATATACAAAATCATCTCTACTTCTGGGGCGCCTGGGTGGCTCAGTGGGTTAAGCCTCTGCCTTCTGCTCAGGTCGTGGTCTCAGAGTCCTGGGATTGAGGCCCACATCGAGCTCTCTGCTCAGCGGGGAGCCTGCTTCCCTCTCTCTCTGCCTACTTGTGATCTCTGTCTGTCAAATAAATAAAATATTTTTTTAAAAAATCACTACTTCCATTTGCTAATAATAAGGAATTAGAAAATGAAATTTAGAATTCTGGTTTCAATCTAACGTAACATTGTATGTTAACTAACTGGAACTAAAAGGAAAACTAAAAAAAAAAAAAAGTCTTAATATTTAAAAAAAAACCGAAGTTTTGCTCACAACTATGTGACCTTACGTATTTGTCTTTGAGATCTTTTATCGTGACTTTGGTTAAATGGATATCTATTCTTTCATAATAAAAAAATGTTAGATTCAGGAACATCAACAATAAAATACTTAGGAATAAATTTGATGAAAGATAGGCAAAACTTCAGGGTTAAAAGTAATAAGCATTGTTAAGAGGAACAGAAGGAGGAGGAGGGGGATGAGGAGGAGGAGGAGAGAGAGATCCCGTTCAAGGACTGGTATACTCAGCATTACTATGGTGACTCACTTCTAAGATGCTTCCTGGCGGTCTCCACATCCTGTTAAATACGCCTAGTGTGATCCTCTTCCTTTAGTATGGGCTGGACTTAATGAGTTATTTCTAATGAACAGAATACAGCAAAGGTGATAGGACGGTACCTCTGAGGTAAGGTTATAGAAGGCCATGCCTTCTATTTCTTCTAACTCACCTCCTCTCTCTCTTGCTTATTTTGATGAAATCACCCACCATGTTGTGAGCTTCCCCAGGGGACGACCCACATGGCCAGGAACTGAGGGTGGCCTCCAGCCAACATCCAGCAAGGATAAGGTTCACGGTCCAACAATTTGCGAGGACCAGAATCTGGCCGGCAACTATAGACTGAACTTAGGAATGGATCTGGTCAAACATGGAAGTGGCTGTGCCCTTGTGGGGGACCCTGAGCTGGACGACCCTGCTAGATTACTGACCCACACAAACTGCGGGATTATGAGTATCGTTGTTTTTAAGTTTTGCGATGATTTGTTGCACAGCAATATATACCTAATAAAATCATGTTTGTTCTCCCCAAACTTATCTATAGATTCAACACAATCTCAGTCAAAACCCAAGCAGGCTTTTTTGAGCCCAAATGGCCTAGAATAGCCAAAACACTTTTGAAAAAAGAAGGGTAAAATTAGAGGAATTATAAGACTTGATTTCAAGACTTATTATAAAATGACAGTAATCAAGTCAGTGCAGTATGGGTGTAAAGATAGAGTCCAAAAATAACCCACATGTATATAAGCAGTTTTGGACAAAGGCACCCACATCATTCACTTGGGGATGGGAAAGTTTTTTCAAGAAATGGTGACGGAAAGGCAGGATATTTTGAACCTCAATCTCTGCCTCACATTGTACACAAAATTTCATTTAAAATGGACCGTGGATCTGAATATAAAAGCTAAAATTATAAAACTTTAAGAAGAAAACAGGAGAAAAAATTTTATGACCTTGAGGTAGGCAAAGATTTCTTAAGACTGAACACAAAGAACAATGACCATTAAAAAGAGGAGGAAATACTGGCAGAGCCTGTCTCTGATAAAGGATTTGTGTCCAGAATAGGAAAAGAATCCTTACAACTCAACAGGAGGTCAAAAATCCAATTAAAAAACAGGGAAGTGATTTGAAGAGACACTTCATTAAAGAAGATATACAAATAGTCAGTAAACACATAAAACGGTGCCCAGCTGTCTTACTTGGTGGAAATAAGCAAATGAGAACCAGACTGACTGCACCAAGTGTTGGCGAGTGTGTGGGACAGCGGTAACTCAACCGTATACTTCTGGTGGGAATGTAAAATGGGTATAACCACTCTGGAAAGGACTTGTCAGTGCATTTAACAGCTCTACGTACACTGTCATAAGATGCAGCGATTCCTTCTTTAGCTATTTTTACAGGAGAAATGAAAATGTGAGCCTGCAAACAGACTTCTAAAGGAACGTCCATACCAGCCTTATTTATAATAGTAAAAAAAACAAAAACAAAACAAAACACGTGTCAACAGGTGAATGCAGAAACAAATTCTAGAGCGGCGCTCTACAGTTAAAAGGTGCAAACTACATGTGGTAACACGGCTGGATCTCAAAAACACTCTGGGTACAAGATGTGTCACATCGAAAAGTAAATACTGCATGATTCCATTATAAGGAGGTCTGGGGTAAGTCAAACTAATCTATTCTGATGCAAATAACACCGATGGTTGCCTGGGTGGAGGGTTGGGGAATTTTTTCTTTTTTTTGCCTTTTTCTAAAAAAAGTATTTATTTCAGAGACACAGAGAGAGAGAGAGAGAGAGAAAGGGAGAGCATGCGAGTACAAGGGAGGGGCAGAGGGAGAGAGCAGACTCCCCACTGAGTGCAGAGTCCAATGTGGGGCTCAATCTCACAACCCTGAGATCATGACCTGAGCCAGAATCCACAGTTGGAGGCTCAACCGACTGAGCCACCCAGATGCCCTTTATTGTTCTTTTCCCCTTTTCTGGGGCGGGGAGGGATCCATTTGAAAGGGTCCCATGGCAGTTTTCCAGGGTGTTGAAAATGTTGCCTATTTTGATTAGGCTAATAGTGACTTGTTGGGGAAATACAATTTAAATAAAAATCTTATCCCGACCTAGAACGCTTCTGCACAAAGGCAGAAGAGAAAGAACACGATTTCATCACTGAATAGCCACTAACCCAGAAGGCAATATACATCACAGGCAATCTGTTAAGGACTGCAACCAAAAACATCTCTCTGTGTTCTACAGCTGAGCAGGTACAACCCATGACTTACATGTTCTCAAGATAAACGGTAACCACGCTCCAGTACAGCAGTGACAGCACCGTCTGTCACACACGGTCCGTCCTCGGTTCACTGGTAACTGAGGTGGCCATCTGGGTGTGCCTGGCTTTATCCAGAGGAAAGATGAGCTTCTTATTCTGAGCCTTTATGACAGAAGGTAGAAGTGTGCTTGGAGGCGGGCTCCTACCCTCCCACAAGAAATGGGGAGATGGAAGCACCATCTTCCTTGATGATGGGTATTTCAAAGAGGTGGTTCCCATGATTGTGAGAAGGACATCGCTGCTTCCTAAAGCTGGCAAGAGACTTATTTAGTCAATTTACGCACGATTCAGAGTCTGAGAAAGAACCCGAACCTACGAGCTTTCTAAAGTAAATGTATACGCTGAGAAAAGGGACTGGAGGGGGCGCTTGGGTGGCTCAGTGGGTTAAAGCTTCTGCCTTCGGTCATGCTCGGGTCATGATCTCAGGGTCCTGGGATCGAGCCCTGCATCGGGCTCTCTGCTCGGCGGGGAGCCTGCTTCCCCTGCTCTCTCTCTGCCTGCCTCTCTGCCTACTTGTGATCTCTGTCTGTCAAATGAATAAATAAAATCTTAAAAAAAAAAGTCATCCCAACACTTCTATCAAATGTTGAGCGACGTGCTTTTCTTAGACTACTCTGTCTAATCCTCAGGCCATCTCTCACTCGCCCTGGAGAAATCCAAAGGTCAGAGAGGTTCAGAGATTCGCTTGGGATCTCACAGCAAGGAAGAGGCTGAGCAGAGATGTAATTCCTGGTTTTTCTGACACTAGAACTTTCTTCTTTTTACCATACTCCACAGTTTCTCTGGACGTTGTATTTTAACACTGCTTCTTCTCCTCAGAGTCAAATTGCTGGACAATCTTCTAGGAAACACAGAAAGTATGTGGAAAACATCTCCCTGGGATTTACTAAACAGTGTCACACCTGTGCCTCCATTGGCAGGACAGCCTGTGAGGTGGGCTTGGATGACAGGATCAAAATTTGCCTGTAAATCCCATCTGGTGGGCACCTGGGTGGCTCAGTCGGTTAAGCGACTGCCTTCTGCTCTGGTCATGATCCTGGAGTCCTGGGATGGAGTCCCGCATCCAGCTCCCTGCTTGGCAGGGAGTCTGCTTCTCCCTCTGACCCTCCCTCTTCTTATGCTCTCTCATTCATTCTCTCTCTCAAATAAATAAATAAAATCTTGAAAAATAAATCCCACCTGGTACAAAAGTCACATAACTTATCCATCTTGAATTCTTCACTTTCAGAATGGGACTGCTAAGAGCCATTTCAAGATGTGCAAATATTAAATAGAAATACGGGTCCACCATTAGGCCCAGCGTGGGCTTCGGATGGGTATTAGTAATCATTAACTCCACAGTTAATGGTTATCATTATGGTTAATGGTCAAAGTCAATTCTACACTCACTAGCAGAATCTCTTAGCCAATGTGGTGAGCAAGGAGGATCCCCGGGGGCATGGGTCAATGGGAGGTGAGTTAGCAGAGCCCGGGCCACCTGATCTCACGAGCCAAGTTGCACCACGGCCCAGTTCTTATTTCCCTTCGGGTACCAGATGTCAACCCTTGGAACGAGACAGTCAGTCACACGAATGAACTGCAATGCTCCTGTGTTGTATTTGCAGGACTCCAATCATTTCTGGCCCCAGAGACACGACCACAATCTGTCTAGGTGAACTCTTTGGCAAAAGGGTCATTTGTTCTCATCTTTGCCATCTGAATCAGAGGCACCCACGGGTCAACCTGGCATTGTCTCAGGAGAAGCCGGGATGATTGATAAAGACAGCGACCACACAACCGTCTCTATGACCCAACGTGCCTCTCATCTCTTTTCATTTGTCAAACAAATTAATCTGGAAGTGTCTTTAAAACACAACAGTGATGCTGGCTCATAGAGCTGAGGATGGGTAAGGTGGAGATGTCCATTCTCCAGCAGGGGAGAGGGAAGCCTTGCCAAGTTTCACACTATGACGAATCTTTCCAGTCTTTTATTCTTCTCTGATTGTTAAACCATGTTCACTTCTTTTTTTTTTTTTTTAAGATTTTATTTATTTGTCAGAGAGAGAAGAAGAGAGAGCAGAAGCAAGGGGAGCGCCAGGCAGAGGGAGAAGCAGTCTCCCCGCTGAGCAGGGAGCCCGATGTGGGGCTTGATCCCAGGACCCCGGGATTCTGACCTGAGCCGAAGGCAGAGGCTTAACCAACTGAGCCACCAAGGTGCTCCAGTAGATGTGTTTGGGAAACTACTTTAAGACAAAGCTTTTCCCGAGTAATGATGACCACCTCTTAGCTTAATTCTAGTTTTTCCCAGCCCTCCACAGGTCTCTGTCTTCTCTGCCTTCCCCAAAGCACACCTCTTTATCTTAGTTTGAAGAAGGTCAGGAGCCCAGAATTCTACCCAGTGGGAAGAATTTCACGTACTGGGAACGGAATGAGTTGGGGAGCTGGAAGTCTTCATCATGTCATGGTATCTAAGCTTTGGAAAATATGAAAAATATTGCAAAGCAGAAAAACAAAATCATTCTTAAGCACAATGCAAAGTGTTGGCCACTATAGTAATTTCCTGTAGTATATTTTCATTTCTCTCCCCTACCCAGTTGAGGACACAAGTAATAAAATTTTGTATCTTCATTATTTTGCTTGTCATTGCTGAATAAGTATTTCCTCATGAAATTAAAAATGCTCATAAACATAATTTTAATGACTGCATAACTGTTCATCATCTTAATGTGCCCTCATTTGTTTAACCAGCGCCTTGCTCCTGGACAGTTGGGTTGTTTCCCATTCTCTATGTTGTAAATAACATGGCCTGCAAAACTGCCTGTGTTTAAGAATATTTCCTTATGTTTTCTAGAGGGAGGATTTCCAGATGAAAGAGTTCAACCTCATAAAATTTCTCACTACTTTTGCCAAAGTGAAGCTCACATTTTGCTATCAGTGGGCAGTATCCTAGTTGTACAGATACTGTGATAGTTTGTTATAATCCCCCAAGGGTCTAGATGAGCAAGAATGATTAAGAGAGATGCTGGCACTGGGATAATGGATGAGGGACACTGGACCTTCCTTGAATGGAAAGGATAACCAGAACTTGAGGTCCTCCATGGAAGTGCCTTCCATTTCTGGCTAAGCGATTTCTTGAACTTGGCTTCTTGTTAGTTTCCTCTACAGTAAGCATGTAGCCAAAGGAGGCATGTCAGATCATTTCTGAAGTCATTCCATGTGTCTGCCTGATCTTGACATGGAAATTTTTCTTTCCTTCCTCCCTCCCTCCCTCCCTTCCTTCCTCCCTTCTTTCCTTCTACAGGATGGTTTAGGCCATCACCATACGTTGAGTGCCTACAAAAGGCCAGGCCTGTGCATGGGTCTTTGCACCATCATTCATTCTATCCTTTGCACAACAGTGTTGGGTGTCCTTCTCCAACCCATTTTATGTGCAGGGAAGCTGAAGCCTGCAGAAGTTTTCCAGCATGTGAAATGAAATACTTCTGCCAGGTAAGCAGGAGAAGTGGACTCAACTTTCGGCTCAAGCCCATGCTGGCCCACCAAGCCCACCAATAAAACAGCTCCCAGATCCAGCCGGGGCTGGGTTAACTGACAGAGGGCTGCCTCTCATTGCTTCTTGGAGCAATGTGTTAC
>RCUC01041076.1:0-47552 GCA_003697995.1 Taxidea taxus jeffersonii | reverse complement strand
CCAAAGTTGGTGGCATCACAATTCCAGACTTCAAGCTCTACTACAAAGCTGTCATCATCAAGACAGTATGGTACTGGCACAAAAACAGACACATAGATCAATGGAACAGAATAGAGAGCCCAGAAATAGACCCTCAACTCTATGGTCAACTAATCTTCGACAAAGCAGGAAAGAACATCCAATGGAAAAAAGACAGCCTCTTCAACAAATGGTGTTGGGAAAATTGGACAGCCACATGCAGAAAAATGAAATTGGGCCATTTCCTTACACCACATACGAAAATAGACTCAAAATGGATGAAGGACCTCAACGTGAGAAAGGAATCAAAATCCTTGAGGAGAACACAGGAAGCAACCTCTTCGACCTCAGACGCAGCAACTTCTTCCTAGAAACAACGCCAAAGGCAAGGGAAGCAAGGGCAAAAATGAACTATTGGGACTTCATCAAGATCAAAAGCTTTTGCACAGCAAAGGAAACAGTCAACAAAACCAAAAGACAACTGACAGAGTGGGAGAAGATATTTGCAAAGGACATACCAGATAAAGGGCTAGTATCCAAAATCTACAAAGTGCTTAGCAAACTCAACACCCCAAGAACAAATAATCCAATCAAGAAATGGACAGAGGACATGAACAGACATTTCTGCAAAGAAGACATCCAGATGGCCAACAGACACATGAAAAAGTGCTCCACATCACTGGGCATCAGGGAAATACAAATCAAAACCACAAGGAGATACCACCTCACACCAGTCAGAATGGCTAAAATCAACAAGTCAGGAAATGACAGATGCTGGCGAGGATGTGGAGAAAGGGAACCCTCCTACACTGTTGGTGGGAATGCAAGCTGGTGCACCCACTCTGGAAAACAGCATGGAGGTTCCTCAAAAAATTGAAAATAGAGCTACCTTATGACCCAGCGATTGCACTACTGGGTATTTACCCTAAAGATACAAACATAGTGATCCAAAGGGGCACGTGTACCCGAATGTTTATAGCAGCAATGTCCACAATAGCCAAGTTATGGAAAGAACCAAATGTCCATCAACAGATGAATGGATAAAGAATAAGTGGTATATACATACAATGGAATACTATGCAGCCATCAAAGGAAATGAAATCTTACCATTTGTACAACATGGATGGAACTAGAGCATATTTTGCTTAGTGAAATAAGTCAACTGGAGAAAGACAACTATCACATGATCTCCCTGATATGAGAAAGTGGAGATGCAATGGGGGTGGGGCTTAAGGTGGTAGGAAAAGAAAAAATGAAACAAGATGGGATCGGGAGGGAGATAAACCAAAAGAGACTCTTAATGTCATTAAACAAACTGAGGGGGGTGGGGGGGAGAGGGGTTGGGAGAGGGTGGGGGGGTTACATTATATGTTTAAATTAAAAAAAGCTTAAATAAAAAAAAGAAAAACTGTTGACATAGGGAGCAGACAAGGTATGAAGTGGAAAACAAGAACTTACATGTCTATATATACAGAAACCAAAATACAACTTATGCCAGATTTCTGTATCTATCTTGAATTGATTTAGGACCCCAGCCTGGATGAAAAGGGAGTTATATTTTATTGAATACCCCTACCCTTTCACATTAAAACATTAGTTTCTGCCTACAAATATTTTTTATAAATACAGATGTCCTCCTATTTTTTACACAAAATCCTTAGAAGTGAAATCAAGGTCCTTCCCAATCAGGATCTAACCTGTCTTCTTAATCATATCTCCTCATTTGTTTCTATATTCACTTATTTAATAGCATTTATTTGGGACTCACCAGTTTCCAGGCCCTATGATACTATACAGAATACAGTTTTAAGAAGCCATATGCAGTCTCCTGCAAAATAAACCATCTTGATGGCAAGTTAAATATTGCAGACAATTTTCAGTTTGAATTTTAATGAGAAAAGGAGACATACAACTGCCTCAAAGTCATATAACCAAAGGACTTAATCAAGTCTTCCGTGTCAAAGAAGTGCCCTAAGGAAATGAAGGTGAGGCTCAGCTCTGAAGATGAAGAGTTATTAAAGGGAATGAAATCATCCTAAGCAGAAGAGAAAAACAAGTGATAACACCTTAAGGTAGTAAGGAGCAGACTCAGTTCCTTGGGTCTAAACTTTACTTTACTTTACTTTAACTTACCTTAACTTTACTTTATCTTTGACTTACTTTAACTTTACTGCCTTGCGGTTAGAGCCCTAAAGAATCCTCAATTTCCAAGTCAGGATGAAAAACAACTACAGGAAGCCAACTAGTCATACCTGTGTAGTGATAAGTAAAAAGCTGGAGATTAGCAGTGAGACCATAGGGGTTCTATACCAATGGAAGTCAGAATATGCAGTGGTTTAAAGCATATGACTAGGGATTCTAATATAAGTGGAAATAAGAGATAAGGCTGGAAGTTTTGATAGGGGTCAGGTAATATGGGTACAGGGGTAGTTTAAGGCTTTATTGAATCTTTATCAATCTCTACTGAGAGCAATTGGAAACCATTGAAGGTTTCTAAGATGAGGAAGGACAGGATCATATTTGCATTTTTTTGGAAAGATTAGCATGGCTACAGTGTGAAGAATGGTGTCCAGAGACATCTGTGGATAAAGAAAGAGCAGGTGGACTGTTGCTCCCATTTGCCATTTCCTGAATGCACAAGACTTTCTCAACCCTGTATTGCTGCTCACTTTCTTCCTCTTGAAATATGTTGCCTCTGCCAAACCCTGTTCCTATCTCAACATATCAAAATTCCATATGTCCTTCATTGCCCAGCAACAATGCTGCACCTTCAGAAATCTAACCATCAATTAAACTCAAGATGGTTCTGAGAGATCATCTTCATTCCAGGAATTAATTCTTCTTACTTTCACTTGATCCATTCCCACCTAGAACTTTTTCGCACCACTCTGCTATACTTCAGTTTACCTTTATTCTGTTTTAGCTGCAAGGATTTTTCCCATCCTTAAAATTTTTGAGGATATTTATGATTTCTTCTCCATCTACATGTACCCTTCTAACATCTAGGATAGTGACTTACAAATACCAGATGGAATTATTTTTTAATTGCAGCCATCTATCACATAGAGATCCTTAGTGCATGATTTTGAAGGAGATTGGGACACTTAACAGAGAAATCCAGATGGGGAGTTCAGCAGAGAACCAGAACTGATTTCTGCAGAGATTTTTTCATTATTTCCTTTCTGGGCTGCCAGTATCATCTGATCCACACAGAAAGACCTGGTTTCTAGAGATTTCTTCAATTAGTGTTTGCCTCTCTGATTAAGAAATAAATGCAACCTTTTAAATGTTTTACTGCCAGAGTTAATAAATGCTGTTTGTATGGTTGATGGATGTGATTAATAAAATCCATTAGGACAAAAGGAATATAAATAATTGCTTTGTGAAATGGAAAATGCTAATTGCTAGAGACAATCAACAAGAATCGTTGTGCTTGGATAGGCAGCACCAAACTATGTAATTGCTTAGTGTTCTTCCTCTGTTTTTACAGAAGTGACAACCAGTGATTTCTTGTTAGTCCACAGTTTATTTGTACCATACACCTGCTTTTTTGAATATAATAATTAAATAGTTCAATTTATAATTCTACACCTTCTTTAAAATCATCATAACTCTGCTTCATTAAAAAGAATAAAAATGACAGCTTACAAAATGCCTGTTTTAGGCTAGTTCGTCACTGAGATAAATCTTTAAACCACCACATGTAAAAAACATCACTTCCCTTAACTACTTCTCGGAAGGGCAGCCCCTTTACATACTTGTATCCTTTTCTCCAAACTATTTTATCTGACACCAATACAAGTTTCACAATTCCAAGTAAAGTCTGACATCTCTCCAGGTTTGTTGACATGTTTCCAATCCTAAGTGTCTCCCAGGCGACAGAATTCTAGGAGGACTAAACACAGTATATGAAAAACAGATGGAAATTGAGATGTTGATCAAGTGAACATTGAAAACTGACATAGAAAAATGACAGGCCTGACATCAGTGCTTATGTCCTAATGATACTGCAAGAAACAAGTAATGAAAACTGACAGCAGATATACCTGCCTGTACTAGGCAGAGCTGGAGGTAACCTGTGGGGGGTGATGGGCTTCACTGATGTGGTAGGCAGAATCATGGGCCTAACTCCCCAAATATGGCTAATTCCCAGAACCTATAAATATGTTAGGTAACATAAAAAAGGGGAATTAAGGTTCCTGACCAGCTGATTTTAAAATAAGATTATCCTGGATTATCTGGGTATGCTCAGTATAATCCCAAGGCTCCATACAGTGGCAGAGGGAAGTGGACAAGTCAGAGAGAACTGTGACTACAAACGGACAGTCAAGGAGAAATGCAACATTGATGGCTTCGAAGATGGGGGAAATGGTCTAAGGGCTTAGGAAGGCTAGGGGTCTTTAAGAAGCTTGAAGAGGTAAGAAAATAAATTCTTCTCTAGAACCTCTAGAAAGAAATGCAGACTTACTAGTGGTTTACTTTTAGCCCAGCAAGACCCAGTATGGGCTTCTGATCTCCAGCAATATAAGATAACAAATTTGTTTTGTTTCAAGCTACAAAGTTTGCAGTAATTAGAAAGCAAAAATAAGGAATTAAAACTGACATTATTCATCTTTTCTTCACTGTTACGGGACCTGGAAAGCAAGGAATTCCTTAAAATAAGCAGCAAAAGATAGGTCATGGGGTGCCTGGGTGGCTCAGTCGTTAAGTGTCTGCCTTTGGCTCAGGTCATGATCCCAGGATCCTGGGATTGAGCCAGCATTGAGCTCCCTGCTCCACATGAAGCCTCCACAAGAACCCTCTCCCACTCCCCCTGCTTGTGTTCCCTCTCTCACTGTCTCTCTCTCTCTGTCAAATAAATAAATAAAGTCTTAAAAAAAAAAAAGATGGGTCACTATATTTATGCAGAGCCATAATGGAAAATAGAAATATACTAAGAGGTACAAAGAGTTTCTAGGCCAAGTGAGAACCAATACATGTAGTGGTTTGGGCTTACACAAAAATATGGGTGACAGAATCAGTAATGCCCCCTCTTCACAATCTTCTCCTCAAATAGGCAAGGCTAGTATTTCCCTGAAGCATCTGAGTGGAGGGCTCTAACATATGCAAGTAAGTATCTAAGCCCAAGAAATATTTCTCATGACTCACTCTTCCAAACCATCCCCTTTCTGTTAACCAGACACTGCCACTGGCTGGGAAACTATTGATGTTTCAGCATTTCCTCTGTGTCACACATGAGTTCTTGTCCTGAGGATTGAGACAGGTTGCTCTGGCACAAGGTCTCAATGAGTGAAGCAGAGCATGAAATTGTGAACCATGAAAAGGATCTGCAAGATCCATTCCAAAGTGGGAGCCAGAGTCAGCAGCCCGCGTACTGACAACTCTACAACCAAATGTCAGTCCTCGGGTAGAATTTTCTGTCTTCTGGCTTATGCATATGGTCTCTATATCCTAGGGCAAATTCAGACTTCACTTCTCACTTGGAATTTCTTTCTCCCTTAAGACACATTGTTTCTGGGAAGTTCTTTCCAGTGTTCTATGGTTCTTTCAGATTCTGGCCATTAGGTTTAAAACTGAGATGGAAGCTGAAGTTGAAGGATATATTTCATTTGGAAGAACAGCACATATCATTATCGGCAAGATCTACCATGAGGAGAAAAGTGGGTCAGTTATGCTGTAGTAAGAGATACAGTAGAAGTACTCTTCTATCATGCAAATAATGCAGTTTCATTAGGCTATGAGCAGGGGGACATGTAGACATAGTCCCAGAGAAAGATGGGCATGAATATATAAAAGGCATAGATTATAACCATCTAAAATTAGGATATAAACAAGTGTCTGAAGGTGAATATCCAGGCTCTTGGAAGTCCAAGGAAAGCAGATCTTGTTCACACTCAAACACATAAATACACCCCCATACACACACGCACACACATGCACACACACACAAAGGGGTATCTGGAGAAAAAGAAAATAGGATGACATTACACATAACATTGTCATAACTGTGTCTACACCTACCATGAGTATAAGTGTGGAAAATGGTAAAACCAGGTATTTGGGCTCTAACAGATCTTTGTGTCACTCAGATTTATGTACCAGATCCAGGTGTTTGCACTACAATACTAAAATTGTATTTATATAGGATTCAATGTTTTAAAATAGAGAAAAATAGGCAGGTAAGATGCTGTACATTTGGGTTAAAAAGAGAGTTATTGTTGCTGTTTAGTTTGTTGTTGTTTTAATTACTTGCCACTCATATCCAGAGACTAATAAAGAGAGTTGATATTGAATCTTGTGTTGCCTATCTCCTCTCCAAATCACAAAGTCCCCAGTGGAACTATACACATAAAATATGTAAAGAATGAGAAGTAATTCTACCCCCCTTATTATTAGCTGAGTTTCCTGTATGATTTCTTGATAGGACTCTGGTAAAGTTTGATTTGAAATCTTAATTCAATTTTTCTTCATGATTATCATTTTATTTCCTTAAAGACTTTATGTGAAGATGACCAGTATGTAGAGGCAATGTGATTTGGTCCTAGACCCCAGAATTTCCTAGAAAAGGTTTTTGCTTAGTCATATGTTTTCCTTCTGTCTCTCTCTCTGTGTCTCTCAGCTCTCTCTCTCCACTCTCGTCCCCATTCTCCCTTTCTGCTCCTTCTTTTGTTCTCTCCCCTCCCCCTCCTTTCTGAAAGCTATGTGCCCCTTTATAGAGAGTGCATTGTTACTTAACTCTTACATGCTTTTGTTCCCCCATTTATAAAATGGGCCCAAGAATAAACTGTAGGTTATTATGAGAATTAAATAAGACACCCTATAGTGATGCACTCAGCAAAGATTTTAGCACATAGTAAGTGATCCAAAAATCATAGCAATAACAATGGCAGAGGTTGTCAAAGAAAAATTGCACCAGAGAGAGTTAAAGCAAGAAACACTACTCAAGATGATTGCAATAAGAGTGGAAGATTAAACTCAGCTCCACTGAAACAGAAAGCTGGGGTTGTTTTTAGGCACTGGAGTGAGCTCGTAGTAAAGTCCTGGAGAATATCTGGTAAGTACGTGGTCAATATGATTGGCCATGGATGTTTGTTAATTAATGGAAGTTAAGCTACTACCCTCCCACAGAGGCTGGGAGATAGGAGTGATATCTCCTTGGGTGATTACATTTGGAAGGCATGGCTCTCATGGCCTTGAGAAAGACATTCTGGTTTATGAAACTGTAAGAGGCTGAGAGAAGATTTATATCTCAAAGGAGCAGTGAAAGAATTTACAATGAAAAGTACCCTAAAGTAAATCCTCCAAGAAGAAGGAGGTCAGGAGCCTAGAGTCAGGAAGAATCCTATCTGAAGTTGAATCAAGCTGAGGGGTACAGAAGGCCTCTTGCTCATGATATTCAGGAAAAAGGTAAAAGTCACTGCAAATGCACATGGACTGTGGAGATAATGAATTAACACTAAAATAATATGTATCTCAGTTTTATTTATTTATTTATTTATTTAGATAAACCTAGTGTAATTTAAGCACAAAAACTGCAGAATCCTGAAGGTCTTGTTGTTGCTTCCTGAAGGCACACGGGAGAAGAATAAGGCACGAACAAATCAATTGCAAGAGAATGGGAGCAGAGGGCAACAGTAAAAAAGACTGGAGGCAAGGACTGCCATCAGGAGACAAGTGGCGCCCAAACAGGGACAAGAAATGAGTTGAGAGACTTGAAATGAAAGAGGAGAAAAAGCCCCAAAGTGAGTCTTTGCATGGCTGTGCCTTTTTCCTGCTGGTGAATTGTGGATACTTATGGCAGGGTATGGGTAATAAAAAAAGCACAAATGAATATCGCCCTTACATGTGTTTGTTGAGATGGCTCCTAAAGGCAGGAGAAGCAAAAGTCAACTAGGGCAAACTTTTGGAGCTTTTAAAGATAATTAAAGAGCACTGCTCCAAATTCCCTACATTAGGGACTTTAGATTCACAGACATGGGGAAAAGTAAGTCATGAGTTAAAACTTCTGCATGCTAAAGGAAAACCAATTCCAAATACTATGGTCTACTTGGACTCATTCACTCTGTTCTGTAGCTTTTACAGACCCCAGTGTCTCAGCTAAAAATTGAAAATGGAGTGGGCCTAGGTGGAACATAAATCAGTATTTAAACTAAGTTAAGCTTGTTGGTTTAATTAAGATAGACATGTCTTTAAAGTTATCAGCACTAAATATAAGACTTATTCTATTGCGGTTTGCTGAAGGTCAAATAAGCTCATATTATCTCTGTCAGAATTTGTTAACAAAAAGATGACTAAACTGATAGTTAATTGTCTGTCTCAAAGTTTTCATGGGTAATTGTTAAGATAACTTTCAAAGTCTTTGGTAACCTGAAACTTCAAAGTTTTGTTTGGATGATAAATGGAATTAAAATTTGTTGGGCATCTAGGTCTCTTCCAAATGGGACAAAGTGCTAAAGCATTGATTACTGGGCATAGGTTTGTGCTTTTGACTTATTGGAAAGAGCTAAGTATATTTAAATCTGTTGGTAAGCATGTTTTATGCTTAACTGATTCACAAATTTGACATTTAAGAATTCTGGTAAAAAAGTTCACAGTTGGTTATACCTTGGTCTTCACTGGAGTTTAAAGTTTCTAAAGAGTGAAAAATTCTGCTAACTAAGACTGACCAAAATAAGGGGTGAAACTCTGCATGTAGAAAAGTAGGAAATATGTAAGAAAGATGAGGAATGGGAATGCATTTTTGTTGAAGGTAAAAGAAGGTAATTTTGTCCTAAATGAGATGGATGTTTGGAAAGAAATGCCTCAGGACAAAATCTGAAGGCAAAGGAAAGTTATAGAAGGTTTGTGAAGGGAAATCTTTGGAAATGAATTTTAGGTGTGGTCAGGATGGACTACGATTGAAATGAATAAATTTTAAAGACACTGGTGTAAGATAGAAAGTCGGTTTTGCTCTGTTCAAAAAGACAAAGTATTCTCAATTATTGGTCTGTTTTTTTTTTTTTCTTAAGATTTTATTTATTTATCCGACATACAGAGATCACAAGTAGGCGGAGAGGCAGAGAGAGAGAGAGGAGGAAGCAGGCTGTCCGCAGAGCAGAGAGCCTGATGCGGGGCTCGATCCCAGAATGCTGGGATCATGACCCGAGCGGAAGGCAGCGGCTTTAACCCACTGAGCCACCCAGGTGCCCCTACTGGTCTGTTCTTGATAAGAAAATGCAAATAGTTGTTTTCTCTCCACCTGCCTAGAAAAACCAGTTTTTTGTGTTTTGCCTTATCAGGTCTTTAATGTCCCTTTTCAGGCACCACTTGCCGCCTCCTGACGGCTGCGCACAGGGGAAGAATGAGGCACAAACAAGTCAGTGGCAAGAGAATGGGAGTGGAGGAGACCTTAGAAAAGACTGTTGGCCCCTGCTCCTGTTCTCCTGCAGCTGACTTGTTTGTACCTCATTCTTCTCCCCTGTGCCGTCAGGAAGTGGCACTTGTTATGAGCTTTTGTGGAGTGTTAATTACACTAGTTGAAATCCACTTCAATAAATCAGATTTCTATTCTTTTTAATTTCTAAATTTAGAGATTTAATATCAAAGTCAGCTAAGTGGGATAGATATTATGAGAATTGAGAGAGAATATATAACCCATTAGAGCCACATACCTGGGTTAAAATATTAGTACATTAAAAAATAAATCCTCTTTATTTATCTCTATGTATTTGTATGAATGTGTTAGTAGAATACCTTCAATATTAACTCTGCTTTATATAGCCCCGGGCATGTTGAGAAGAATATCACAATAACTACTCATTGTTTAAAAGCGTTGACAAAATTTGAGGCTGAAAGTATTTTTTTATGCTCTGTAAAATTCCCTTTCTTGAAGTGTGTTGAAGCTGAAGTTAATTCTAATTATGGGTAGGAAAGGCCACCCATTTTCAGCAACTAGATGAAGAGGAATATGTAGATGAATTGGATATGCTGGCAAAACCAGATAGAAAAATGCAAATACCCTGGCAATTAGGTATGTAAGTCAAAGAAAAATATGCAAATGACCTAGTTTTCACACTAGAACTTTTATTAAAATTCTGCTTTTGAATTTAGGAATCTGTTAATTATTTCTTTCATAGTTAAGATGTAAATGAGTTTTTTCCCCTTGTAATTATAGTCATGATAATTGTTATTAAAATTTACCCAATAGACAACAATCGACAACATTTAGTATTGAGACTGGGAGAATGTGGGTTCATAAACAACTTCATTCTCTACACATGTGACCTTTGACAAATCCCTTAACCATTCTTGACCTCCATTTCTCGCTTGTAAAATAAGGATAAATGGTGCCTGTTTCATTATTATCACACGAGTCCCTTTCAGGAGAATTAGTGCAGGTGGCATTACATTTGAAAATGGGTTATTAAAAAAAAAAGAAAGAAAATGGATTTTAAACTTCAAAGGAGTGAAAATATTTTGCTCTGGTCATTGATTATTGAGTATCACATGAAACACACTTGAACTATAGGTATATATCATCTTGATTTGGCTGTGAAACTCCCATAGGTAAAATCTAGAGCCTATCCAAAGGAGATTGACTTCAACTCTAATACCTGGAGGGAACTGCAAGTCCTCTGAAAGACTTTTTTTTTTTTTAAAGATTTTGTTTATTTATTTGACACAGAGAGAAAGATCACAAGTAGGCAGAGAGGCAGGCAGAGAGAGAGGGAGAAGCAGGCTCCCCACCGAGCAGAGAGCTGGGATGCGGGGCTCAATCCCAGGACCCTGAGATCATGACCCGAGCCGAAGACAGAGGCTTTAACCCACTGAGCCACCCAGGCGCCCAGTCCTCTGAAAGACTTTTTTTTTTTAATATTTTATTTATTTGACAGATAGAGATTACAAGTAGGCAGAGAAGCAAGCAGAGAGAGAGGAGGAAGCAGGCTCCCTATGGAGCAGAGAGCCCGATGCGGGACTCGATCCCAGGACCCTGGGATCATGACCTGAGCTGAAGGCAGAGGCTTTAACCCACTGAGCCACCCAGGTGCCCCCTCTGAAAGACTTTTGCGGATGGGCAGTGAGCTTACATTTTCCCGGTTATCTGCTTCTTACTCCTCCTTCTCCCTGCACTTTCCTTGTTCTGCATTGAGTACTTCTGATGTGAAATGGATCCCATCTTCATTGTTTTCCACAAATTGACAAAACAAAGAAACATATACACAGGAAAATATTTTGAATCAATGTTTACAGAAGATTGTGAGTCTAATAATTTAAATTGATTATAAGATGTGTCAGTTTTTGTCACATTAGCCCCACTGCCACTGGAGGTTTTGTCCTGACTTTCATTTCCTATACTCAAGCATCTAACCATTTTGCTGCTATTCCTCCTCCTCCTCTATTCTTTTCTCTCAGGAACCTCCAGCAATATCAAGAAACAATTGCAAAAATCCTATCTTTACAATATTAGAGAAGCCTAAATTTTCTTTTTATTACTTTGGCCCTAGTTGAAACACAAGCCTTTAGGGTTTCACATCATATTGTGATGTTTATCAAATAGCACCTGACTTTAAAAAAAAAAAAAAAGAAAAGAAAAAGAAAAGTGTTCTGAGGGAAGGAGTCAAGATGGCAGAGAAGTAGCAGGCTGAGATGACAGCAGGTAGCAGGAGATCAGCTAGATAGCTTATCAAACCATTCCAAACACCTACAAATCTGACAGGAGATCGAAGAGAAGAAGAGCAACAACTCTAGAAACAGAAAATTGACCACTTTCTGAAAGGCTCTTACTGCTAGGATAAATGAGGAAGAAGAAAGAATTAGTGATATAGAAGACCAAAAGACAGAGAATAAAGAAGCTGAGCAAAAGAGAGAAAAACAACTACTGGACCACGAGGAAAGAATTCGAGAGATAGGTGATGCCATAAGATGAAACAACATTAGAATAATTGGGATTCCAGAAGAAGAAGAAAGACAGAGGGGAGCAGAAGTATATTGGAAAGAATTATTGTTGAGAATTTCCGTAAGATGGCAAAGGGAACAAGCATCAAAATCCAGGAGATGCAGAGAATCCCCCTCAAAATCAATAAGAATAAGTCCACACCCATCATCTAGTAGTAAAATTTACAGGTCTTAGCAACAAAGAGAAAATCCTAAAAGCAGCCCGGGACAAGAAGTCTGTAACATACAATGGTGAAAATAATAGATTGGCAATGGACTTAGCCATAGAGACCTGGCAGGCCAGAAAGAACTGGCATGATATATTCAGAGCACTAAATGAGAAAAACATGCAGCCAAGAAACTTTATCCAGCTAGGTTATCATTGAAAATAGAAGGAGAGATAAAAAGCTTCCAGGACAAACAGAAAATGAAAGAATTTACAAACACCAAACCAGCTCTACAGGAAATATTGAAAGGGGTCCTCTAAGCAAAGAGAGACCCTAAAAGTATTATCAGAAAGGAACAGAGACAATATACAGTAACAATCACCTTACAGGCAATACAATGGCACTAAATCCATATCTCTCAATAGTTACCCTGAACGTAAATGGGCTAAATGCCCCAATCAAAAGACACAGGGTTTCAGAATGGATAAAAAAACAAAACCCATCAATATGCTGCCTACAAGAAACTCATTTTAGACCTGAAGACACCTCCAGATTGAAAGTGAGGGGGTGGAAAACAATTTACCATGCTAATGGACATCAGAAGAAAGCTGGGGTGGCAATCCTTATATCAGATCAA
This sequence comes from Taxidea taxus jeffersonii, assembly GCA_003697995.1. Classification (NCBI taxonomy): domain Eukaryota; kingdom Metazoa; phylum Chordata; class Mammalia; order Carnivora; family Mustelidae; genus Taxidea; species Taxidea taxus. Next base: position 34,817 of record RCUC01041076.1, on the reverse strand, counting down.
TTAGATTTTAAGCCAAAGACTATAATAAGAGATGAGGAAGGACACTATATCATACTCAAAGGGTCTGTCCAACAAGGAGATCTAACAATTTTAAATATCTATGCCCTAACATGGGAGCAGCCAACTATATAAACCAATTAATAACAAAATCAAAGAAACACATTGACAAGAATACAATAATAGTAGGGGACTTTAATACACCCCTCAGTGAAATGGACAGATCATCCAAGCAAAAGATCAACAAGGAAATAAAGGTCTTAAATGACACACTGGACCAGATGGACATCACAGATATATTCAGAACATTCCATCCCAAAGCAACAGAATACACATTCTTCTCTAGTGCCCATGGAACATTCTCCAGAATAGATCACATCCTGGGGCATAAATCAGGTCTCGACAGATATCAAAAGATTGGGATCATTCCCTGCATATTTTCAGACCACAATGCCCTGTAGCTAGAACTCAATCACAAGAGGAAATTTGGAAAGAGCACAAATACATGGAGACTCAACAGCATCCTTCTTAAGAATGAATGGGTCAACCAGGAAATTAAAGAAGAATTGAAAAAAATCATGGAAACAAGTGATAATGAAAACACAACCGTCCAAAATCTGTGGGACACAGCAAAGGCAGTCCTGAGAAGAAAATATATAGCGATACAAACCTTTCTCAAGAAACAGGAAAGGTCTCAAATACACAACCTAAACCTACACCTAAGGGAGCTTGAGAAAGAACAACAAAGAAAGCCTAAACCCAGCAGGAGAAGAGAAATAGTAAAGATCAAAGCAGAAATCAATGAAATAGAAACCAAAAAAAAAACAATAGAACAAATCAACGAAACTAGGAGCTGGTTCTTTGAAAGAATTAATGGGATTGATAAACCCCTGGCCAGACTCATCAAAAAGAAAAGAGAAAGGACCCAAATAAATAAAATCATGAATGAAAGAGGAGAGATCACAACCAACACCAAAGAAATACAAACAATCATAAGAACATATTATGAGCAACTCTATGGAACAAATTTGATAATCTGGAAGAAATGGATGCTTTCCTAGAAACATATAAACTGCCAAAACTGAACCAGGAAGAAATAGAAAGCCTGAATAGGCCCATAACAAGTAAGGAGATTGAAACACTCATCAAAAATCTCCAAACAAACAAAAGCCCAGGGCCTGGTGGCTTCCCAGGGGAATTCTACCAAATATTTAAAGAAGAATTAATTCCTATTCTCCTGCAACTATTCCAAAAAATAGAAATGGAAGGAAAACTTCCAAACTCATTTTATGAGGCCAGCATCACCTTTTCCACTAAGGTCAGGAACACGGCAGGGATGTCCGTTATCACCACTGTTATTCAACATAGAACTAGAAGTCTTAGCCTCAGCAATTACACAACAAAAAGAATTTAAAGGCATCCAAATCAGCAAAGAAGAAGTCAAGCTATCACTCTTTGCAGATGATATGATACTATATGTGGAAAACCCAAAAGACTCCACTCCAGAACCACTAGAACTTGTATAGGAATTCAGTAAACTGTCAGGATATAAAATCAGTGCACAGAAATCTGTTGCATTTCTTTACACCAACAACAAGACAGAAGAAAGAGAAATTAAGGAGTCAATCCCATTTATAATTACACCCAAAACCATAAGATACCTAGGAATAAACCTCACCAAAGAGGCAAAGAATCTATACTCAGAGAACTACAAAGTACTCATGAAAGAAATTGAGGAAGACACAAAGAAATGGAAAAATGTTCCATGCTCATGGATTGGAAGAATAAATATTGTGAAAATGTCTATGCTACCTAAAGCAATCTACACATTTAATGCAATGCCTATCAAGATCCCATCCATTTTTTTCAAAGAAATGGAACAAATAATCCTAAAATTTATATGGAACCAGAAAGACCTCGAATAGCCAAAGGGATATTGAAAAAGAAAGCCAAAGTTGGTGGCATCACAATTCCAGACTTCAAGCTCTATTACAAAGCTGTCATCATCAAGACAGTTTGGTACTGGCACAAAAACAGACACATAGATCAATGGAACAGAAGAGAGAGCCCAGAAATAGACCCTCAACTCTATGGTCAACTAATCTTTGACAAAGCAGGAAAGAATGTCCGATGGAAAAAAGACAGCCTCTTCAACAAATGGTGTTGGGAAAACTGGACAGCCACATGCAGAAAAATGAAATTGGACCATTTCCTTACACCACACACGAAAATAGACTCAAAATGGATGAAGGACCTCAATGTGAGAAAGGAATCCATCAAAATCCTTGAGGAGAACACAGGCAGCAACCTCTTTGACCTCAGCCGCAGCATCTTTTTCCTAGGAACAACGCCAAAGGCAAAGGAAGCAATGGCAAAAATGAACTATTGGGACTTCATCAAGATCAAAAGCTTTTGCACAGCAAAGGAAACAGTCAACAAAACCTAAAGACAACTGATAGAATGGGAGAAGATATTTGCAAACGACATATCAGATAAAGGCTAGTATCCAAAATCTATAAAGAGCTTAGCAAACTCAACACCCAAAGAACAAATAATCCAATCAAGAAATGGACAGAGGACATGAACAGACATTTCTGCAAAGAAGACATCCAGATGGCCAACAGACACATGAAAAAGTTCTCCACATCACTCGGCATCAGGGAAGTACAAATCAAAACCACAGTGAGATACCACCTCACACCAGTCAGAATGGCTAAAATTAACAAGTCAGGAAATGACAGATGCTGGTGAGGATGTGGAGAAAGGGGAACCCTCCTACACTGTTGGTGGGAATGCAAGCTGGTGCAACCACTCTGGAAAACAGCATGGAGGTTCCTCAAATAATTGAAAATAGAGCTACCTTATGACCCAGCAATTACATTACTGGGTATTTGCCCTAATGATACAAACGTAGTGATCCGAAGGGGCACGTGTACCTGAATGTTTATGGCAGCAATGTCCACAATAGCCAAACTAGGGAAAGAACCTAGATGTCCATCGACAGAAGAATGGATAAAGAAGAAGTGGTATATATATATATACAATGGAATACTATGCAGCCATCAAAAGAAATGAAATCTTGCCATTTGCAATGACATGGATGGAACTAGAGGGTATTATGCTTGGCGAAATAAGTCAATCAGAGAAAGATAACTATCATATGATCTCCCTGATATGAGGAAGTGGAGATGCAACATGGGGGACTAGGGGGGTAGGAAAAGAATAAATGAAACAAGGTGGGATCGGGAGGGAGACAGACCAAAAGAGACTCTTAATGTCATAAAACAAACTGAGGGGGTCTGGGTGGAGGGGTATAGGGAGAGGGTGGTGTGGTTATGGACACTGGGGAGGGTATGTGCTATGGTGAGGGCTGTGAAGTGTGTAAACCTGGTGATTCACAGACCTGTACCCCTGGGGCTAATAATACATTTTATGTTTATAAAAAATTTTTAAAAAATTTTAAAAAAGAAAAAGAGGAAAGAAAGAAAAAGAAATAAAGCCTAAAACAACAAAAAAGACAAAAAATAACAACAATAAAATTGTTCTGGCGCCAGGTGCTACAATTGAAGGGTTGTTTCACCTTCATACCCAAGGAAAAGTTGTAATAGTCAAAACAATTTTGGGGAAATGTAATATACTTCTTATATTTTTCTAATGGGGATAACGAACTGAAGTGTCTTTTAAGATACTTGTAGATTGATCAGGAGTTCAGAGCTGTCTTAGTGTCCAATGTGAGTTGGTTTTCTTGGGGTCAGTTCTGAGTATGTATAGGTTGTTCATTTTTTTGACAGTGTTTTATAATTCTCACCTTTGTCAAAGCCTTTCTTATATAGCTAGAGATCCTATTTGAGATAGTCATTTTCTCATAGAAGCAATTATGGAATGATTTATTAAGTTATATATAAGACCCATAGGGCAGGAACCTTCTCCTGTCTTATTTTCTCTTTTATTCTCAAAGCAAAGTTCATTGTCTAGTACCACATAAGAATTCAATAAAAATATGTCAAATGATGATAGAACAAACAAAGTAAGAAGTGAAATGCCAAAACAAACATAGAGATTCAGGAGCACTAATGTCATATCCCCTTTTGGGAATATTGGCCTCCCTCCCTCTAGTAATATTGCCTGTGAGTAATTTTTCTCTTACTGTAATTTTGTATCCCCCTAATGGGCCAACTCAGTTAATCCCTTTCTGCCAAGCTCTTTTCTTTTTCTTGCTCCCTTTTCTTCACGCTTTTGCTTGTGCGGCAAATATTAGAAATGCTGACCCAATCTCCTGGAAGAATGAAAGGACCTCCTTGAACCCAGATAAATCATCTGAGGGCTTCTATTAAACATGTGCCTCACTGTTCGGTACCAATAACCATACACATTAATGAGGGCATTTGCTGGTCTGAAAATGTGCAAGGCGAATGGAAATGCTGCTGTGTGAAAGGGTATATCCACCTCTCTCTCTGTTGCCTCTGGAAGAGCTCTTTACTGCAGATTCAGCATGAAATTATGCCAAGTCTAATAGGCTTTCATTAAAATTTTCAGCTAACTTAGAACATTTGTTTTTGATAGATTCATAATGAAAACAACACAGGCAGGACAACTAAGAATCAATGTTTTCAGATGAAACGAGAAAGGGTCCATGAAACAAGAACAGATAATAGCTCATCATCCTGATTTTTGACAGCATAAACACATGTACAGTGTAATTACGAAGAAATGACATGGATTGTTTTGCAAAGAAACCATATATTTGGAAGAGAAATTAGGCATTTTTCATGGTAATGATTCTTCATAAATTGCTTTTTGGGATGGTTTTCTCTGGTCCAACAATTCTGTTGATGATCGAGGATCGTTTTTCTTTCCAGAAGGACATTGTCAAGGTGATGAAGACTGTATAAAGATCTTTTCTGCAGTTATTGATCTTGGATTAGAGATGTCTATATCGAGTTTGTGTTTGCTACTAAAGAGAAAGAAAAAGATGTTATCTCTATGTAACAGTGAGCAATTCGTGGTAAAAGGGAGATGAGCAAGTGGTTGTTCAACAACTGGGAGGTGGGCTGCAAAAGGGTATAGAAAAAGCATCCTATGCCTATTAATAGACTAGACAATCCCTGATTATCTGGCTTGTCATTCAGCAAGAACCCATTCTTTGGTGTCCAGGGCCACAAAAGAAATTATGTCAGAAGGAGAAAGTACTTGAGAACATTAGAGCCCTAATGTAAATAAATTTCTATTGCAGGCACTTACACAAATACAAATCAGAACCCCAAATAGCAAACTGAAGAAGAGTGAAAAATGTGTCCCAGGGAGTGAAAAATTGTGTCTAGGCAATTAAGCTTTTGGCAGCTGCTACTTGAATTGGTAGCAAATAACATCTCCTGACATCTCAATTCCCTGCGGGTAAGACTGAATCTGTACAGATGTGTTCTATTTTTCTAACTTTTTTTTTCTAAATAAAGTTAAAAAGACTGATGTTAGAATTTTCATTTAGTTTTTGGTAGGAGTAACTACCTGGAGTTTCATTCAACAGAGATTTTTAGATGTCAAGATGAAGATTTATAGAATTGGATAGTAAAAATCCAAGTAGTAATAATTCATATCCCTAGCTAATTGCTTTGTAAAGTGGAATTAAATAAATCATTATATGGTAACTAATTATGCTCTTTGATAATAATTGAAAGGTAGCATCTTGTAATTAAAAGGTAGCATCTTGTACTGCTTAAGAACATGAAAGACAAAATCAGTTTGAATCCAGATTCATGTGTACAAATCTGGGCATATTCCATAGTCTTTTTCTGCCCCAGTTCATTCAACTATAAAATTGAGAATAATAATACCTACTTTTAGTGTTTTTGAGAAGGAAAATCTAATAAATAGCACCTCCCCTCCCCACCTAAGTTCTGAACTAATTGAGAAATAAGACAAAAAGGTCAGCAGGGAACTCAGTATCATAAAGTCTAAGTAAGAAAAATCAGTTAAATGTGAGCGACTACATTAAGTTTTTCCTGCCTTTCCATCAGGCTAGATCTTTGGGTAGGGTATGGAAGAGGAACTTAGGAAAAACATTTCATCCTACTGACTCATAAAGAGACAAAACATCAGAAATTAAATTCCCTGTTCAGGAATTTTGAAAGACAAGCTACATATCTTTGAGTACATAGACCAGTGGCTATCATCCAAGGGCAGGTAAGTCATTCCACTTTCATGAAAAGAACAAGGGAGTCAAGAGGTAGAATTATTTAGTAAAAATCACTTCTCATGGAAATTCCCCACTAAAATTCCCTACATTTTTATTTCCATAGCCCATTAGGATTAATCTGTCAGATTATGCTCACACAGGAGTATACCTAGTCTCTTGGAGAGATTCCTATCTTCTTAAGGTCACTCCATTAATCCCTACCACACTCCAATGGGTGTTCTCCTAGAACTGCTGGTGAGCAGTGCAGATTTTGCCTCCAGACACTCAGGAATGGACCAAAACAGAGCATTACTCAAATCTATTCCCCTCCCAGATCATATCAAAACTATATTTTCCATATGCAAGAAGATTAAATAAGGATTGATGAATAATAAATTCGATGAAAATTGCATTAATGAATAATAAATTGCATGAAGATCCTCCAACTACAAAATTACAACAACACAGAGAGACATTACATTCATATAAATCTCATCCTACAATAAAATACTCAAGCTGAAGTTAAATCTAAGAATTAAATGCCTAGATTTGTACTGAATTTCCTAGATTCTCCAAAAAAGTACAGATTTCAAGTCTCCCATGTCATGCATAGAATGTGTTTTGGTTTTTCTTTGGCGAATATGATCATTAGGCACAGAGATCCAGTAGATGTTTATAGCTCATGTTCCCAGCTAGGCTGATTCTCTGGGAGCAATCTGGGGCCTGTGACTGCACTGGCAGGGTCTCTTAGTCTTTCCATAATTTGAGTAAAAGCAGTTTGGGAATGTTCTTCACACCTTTCCTTTTCCAGCTAGCTAAACTTACTAAGGACAAACACAAAGACCAAAAATGAATCAGAAATTCAGTATCAACATTAGTCCTAGCAAAGTAGGACTCCAGGTGATGGCAAGGCTACCTCTTTTCTTCCTTATACTGTGATCCCTGCATGGCCCTGTTCCACTCAGTCAGATGATAGTTGGCATTGAAATTATATTGTGTTAAGAATCACATACTGGTCAAAAACTAAATGTGTAAGTCTATGAATCTGGGTTCTTTTTTTTCTAACATGTTGAGAATTATGTACAATAGGCATTTTGGAAAATATTTCTTAAAACATGGCTACATGCTTTTTAGAATTTGGGTCCGAAGGACTTCTATCCTTAAATTTCTAATTTGTTTTCAACTGATTTTGTCTGTTCCATGAATTATTTAAATATATTGGAAATATTAAATATTAAAGTAACAAAATATTACTTATATATAAGTACTAAAATTTCATACAATCTCATGCAACCATTAAAAACATTATAAAGAACAATTCTTATAAAATGTTTATAAATTCCTAAAATTAAATAGCATATTTTTTACTTTTAGTGATGTCCATAATATATAGTTAAGAAACAGAAAAGCATGTTACCTTATAATATGTACAACTTGACTTCTCTAAAAAAGAAAAAATACATGTGCATGCATGTATCAGACCCTTGGAAAAGCTGACAGATGCTAAAAATAAAGAGAAAAATACTTAGAAGCTTATACTTCAAGCTGTTAATAATGGTTGACTGAGTAGATGGGATTTATATCTGTTTTTTCCTCCTGATTTTTCTGTAATGATTTTGTTATGAGAAAAATCATTAAAAATAATTAAAAAGTAGTATAAAAAGAAAAATCAGAACTATAAGATAAAGATATAAGATATATTAAAGATATATTCTTTAAAGATATATTCTTACTTAATTCATAATTTTTAATTTACTATTGGACAGGTATGACTACTGCATTTGTTTTTACAATCATTTTACAAGTTTTAATCCAGAAAAGACATAATATGATAAAAGTTTACATTTTTTTATTGTGAGATGAATAGTATATATATACATTCATATATAAAATATACATATAGATAAAACAAATTTATGTCTGTGTATATATTTTTAAAGGAAATCAATTAAAATTTTACAAAGCAAAAATTTGGGGGAGAAAAAGCTCCCTAAAAACCCTTACTTAAAGGCAATGTGAAGTTTGCTACAGTATATCTCAATTTCCATGTACCCCAATATCATCAATATGCAAATAATCAATGTCTGATCAGTGATCATTTGATTATTTCAAGGAATTTTTACACAGTCATCTACATCTCCTGTACCTTTTAGAGTGCAAATGACAAAACAGAGTTTGAGATTGCATGAAATCCTTAGCCCTTTGGGTCATTCTGGACCATGTTTATACCAAACCCCCCTTGTCTAACTGATATTAAGTGCTATCTCTGTATAAGCTGACTCCTGCACTGAGTGTGTGTGTGTGTGTGTGTGTGTGTGTGTGTGTCTGTGTACATGTGTGGGTACACATGCACATGCGTTTATGTTTTGATAAGTGAGAGATTTTGCATTAATAGTCCCGTCACCTTCCTTCACCTCATTCAGCCTCATGACCCTCACATATTTGTGAGATGACCAGCTGCATATGGAAATTCAGAAACTGAAACTATTAGGGGTTAGCAAAGGACACAACAGGCAACTGTTGAGGCAGGAGAAGGCTGAAGTGCATAATGGGGCATGGCCATTGACCTACAGTTTCCACAAGGACTGGTGCCCCATCTGGTTTTTCTGCTGATCAGAGCACTCAGATTTTATACTCTTAGTTTTGTTTTGTTTTGTTATCTTTTCAGAATGAGCCTGAATAATCTGGAGTGGACTTTTATGTTAAGTATTTCCATTCTATCTAATCCTTTTGCTGGGTATGTTTTTCTGGATGCAAAGCAGTTACTGTCCTGGTAGGCCCAGGGTACAAGATATGGATGTCTTCAAATCTTGCAAAAAAAGAGTAAAGTCAATTAAAATTCAATCCTGAAATTTATATTCATCCATTCTTTCATTTATTCATTTAGTAAAAGTTGAATGCCTACTCTACCATGCTTTGTCTAGGTGCTATGAATAAAATAGGAAACAACACAGACAAGCTCTCTGCCTTCATGAAAGGCACAATTGAGTAGGATACACTGAATATTAGTAAACAAGTTACCGTAAAATAGTTTCATGTGATGATAAATGCCATCAAGAAAAATAATGTAGGAAAAGTGAATAAAGATTGATGGATGATTAGGGAAGTTGCCCCTTGGGAAGAAGACATGAATAAGAGAGAGCATAGAGCGAAGGACTGTAGGAAGAGATTTCCTACTGGAGGTAAACAGCAAGTCTAAAGGCCCTGAGGCAGGAATGAACTCATTGTGTATAGGCATCTGAAAAGCAAGAGGATGGCCAGTGTGGCTGGAGAGAGTTAACCACCAGCTGAGTGATAGGACATGAGGACTGACATGTTCTCAGAGACCAGATCCATGGGGTCTGGTAGGCCATGAGAAGGATTTTGGATCTTTAACCGTGATATGAAGATACGGAGGGAAACATTTTGAGCCATGTTATCTGATCTATGTATTGAAAATACAACTCTGGTTGCTGAATGGAGACTTTCTTCTGGGCAGGCAAGCATGTAGGTGGATCTGTAAGAAGGTGTCCACAGCTGGCCAGTCACAAGATGATAGTGGCTTGGATCAGAGTGATAGGTAGCATGAAGGGGCTGAGATGTGGCTGTGTGGATTTGACCGAAGAAGGAAAAGGTCAAATTAATTTTGACTCTGGGGTTTTTGGGCTGAGGAAAAGGGTATATGGTTGTGGCATTTGCTGAGATGGAAGCGACAGAGTAGCTGGCTTACATGACTATTAATAAACTGATAAATATGAGAGCTATTCAGATTCTGTGGGACTATTCAGTCATAATATGATTCATATAAATTGAGGATAAGATAACTGAAATTCAACATTGATCTATTTTTTAATCCTCCATAAACCCATTATCCACACTACTGACAAGTGAAAAGTTCTGGCATATGACTCATTTATTTGTGAAATCACTTCCTCAGTACATACAGATGGTGTTTGCAGAGATGGTAACAGGGGACGGCCTGTGGGAGGGGCAGGGATCCTCCAAGTCATATGGAACCATTTCACCTATGGGGGAGAACGTGGGTATGCTTGTGTTTACACCCCTGCAAGTCAAAGCCAAATCGCAAGCCTTTTACTGTCCTTTTCTCTAGTCTAACATTTACTGGTTTTGCTGCCTTTTTTTCTTCTCTATATAGCTTTCTGTAACTGTTGTCATAGCAACAAGATAGTCTTTGCTTAGGAGAAATGGCTTGGACAAAACCAAATTATAAATCAACATCATCAGTAATACGATCCTTTTTACAGGATTTTTATGAACACAGGTAATATTGAGAAGTCATATGTTTATTGAGATTTGAAGACATAGGACCTACTTTGTCTAATGGGTCAGCAAACTTTTATATAAAGGGGCCAGATAATAAATATTTTAGGCTTTGAGGTCCCTACAGTCTCTATCAAAACTACACCTCTGCCCTTGTCACATGATACTGTTCTGGATAATGCACGGATGAATTGGATGTGGCTATGTTCCCAGAAATGTTTGTCTGTTTGTTTATATCCATTTTTATTTTTATGTATTTGGTTTATATAAAAACAGTCAGAAGACTGGATTTAGTCCATAAACCACAGATTGTCAATCCCTGATCTAATAGGTTCCTTCCTCTCACTTTTTAAGATAGCACCTAAAGTATATTTACTACGTCGTCCACAGCAGAATCCCAGGGCCTCACCTCCAACCCACCAAACTGGAATTTCTTTGGTTATGAATTTGTAACAAGTTCCACTCCCAAGTGATGCCCAGGCAAGTAAGTTCAAATACTGAGGTTCATCAAACCTTTATAAAAGCTTCCCCAAACAGAGCTCCTACGTTCTAAAATCAATATCCATCCGTTACAAGTGAAGTAACATATGAGCAGCATAAATAGTATTTTTTTAAAGGAGAAAGAAATCTAACAACATTTTAAAGTCAGAAGATTTAACTTGAAAATATGGATTTCCGGTTCCTCTTATAAATCAAAATCTGGCAACACAAAGCCCACATTCTTGCATAACAAAATCCTACTAGCATTGAGTCATGAGCGCCTGAATCAGAGAAAACATATATACCGACTTAGACCACACTCCTCACCACTCTTTACCATCATTTATGGTGTTCCAATTTACCCATTTTGGTTACACATCTGCTTCCTGTGGTCATGTCATTTTACAATCAATGATTTAACAAATGGACTCTGACTACATATCAATCATGGTTCATCATTGGCTGATGTAGCCATCTTTCTTATATCAGAACATGAGGACATGTGTCGTAAGCTATAGATATGCAAATTTTAGGCTATCCATTTGTTGTTTTTTTAAAGATTTTTTTATATATTTATTTGAGACAGACAGCACACACATTCTAAGAAAGGGAGCAGCGCAGGGAGAGAGAGAAGCAGGCCCCCACTGAGTAAGGAGCACAACTCAAGGCTCAATCGATCCCAGGACCCTGGGATCATGACCTGAGCTGAAGGCAGACACACTTAGCCAACTGAGCCACCCAGACACCCCGTACACAGACCATTTGACTAGAATGCCTCTAGAATGGAAAAAATAAACCCCTTTTATATTTCCTGCTGTAGTACCTATGAGTTTGTAGTCTCTATGAGGCATGACAGAAGGAATCCTGAACAATAAGTGACAAGTCAAATGCATGTATTTTTATCATTGTCAAAATATTTCAATGAGACAGAGAGGATCAAGCTTCAATCTTGGTTTAATAAATTAACATCTGTTCCAGCACCCCATATTTAAAGGGAGAATGTGTTCTTTGGCCGGCTGCTCTCTTGTGCTTCTAACGGGGACACTTTCAGATGAAGCCTGGAAGAGGGGATAAAGACAGAGTGTGACCAGAAACATAAGCATTTCTGGCTTGCCAAAGCAAATGTCACTTTTCACCTTTTGTGCTTGCTGACAGGAAGTGAAGTCTAATTCTTACTGGTTGACATTTCCTTTTATTCTGTGTCCTCGCACTTTCTGCACTCTGTGCTCTGAGCCCCTAGTGGGGGGAGGCAGGAGTACCAGGCAAAGGGAGAAATCATGCAAAGATAGAACTCCTTTCTAAGAAAGATGTTTCTATACAAAGAGATTTAATGTGAAAAAGGAAAAAAAAAGTCACTTGGAAAGTATGTACTGCTTGCTCTTTGTGAGTGGAAAGGCATTTATATCCACTCACAACTGTTCATGTTTGAATGTACCACTGATACCAGGAAAGGATAACAAATATTTAGGAGGTTAGACAGTAGATTTGGTGTCAAAGACAGATTTGAATGCGAGCTACATAACTTCCAAGATTTTGAGTAGTTGCTTCTTTTTTCTACGTGTCAGTTTGCTCATCTGCAAAATGGAAAGGAAAATCCTTTGTGTCTCATAAACGTGTTATGAAGACTAAATGCATATGAAGGATTTAATGAAAGTCCAGGGCATTTAGTAAATATTTCTTTTATCTAGTAAATATTTTATTTAGGAAATATTTCTGCCTAATTGTTAATTTTATCTGTAAAATGTGGATAAATAATAGAATCTAGCTCATTGGGTTATTATGAGGATTTACTCAAATCATACCCATAAAACATTTCTCAGAGCACCTTACAAATGGTAAGTCCTTGGCATATGTCACTTGATGTTATTTAAAACTTTATCACTGTAACAATTATTATTAATAATAATAATCACAATTATTCAGAAAAAAAGAAATTCATTATGAAAGAGATGGCTAATAGTTATTTAATTTTTCAAACTACAATCCAGATCATACTATAAAAAAGAATCCTTGGTTTTCTTGACAGAACATAGCATAATGTATTGGGGAAAAAATAGGCTTTGGAATCAGGCAGATCTGAGTCTCATCTCCACCCCTCTAGTTACCAGTTGGGTAAAGACATCAGGTTTGTCATCACCCTGCCTGAGTTATCTTTGAGCCATCGGAACCACTTGAATTTAAGTAAAAAATAGTTCAAGAAGATTTTATCAAGATTCAATGAACTGAGTGTGACCTTGATACGAGGTCTTGGCAATCTGCCTTGAGTTCCCAGCAGTGTTTTAGTTTAGATGCTTTTCAGTACAGGTTTGCTTTCCACATGCTGTTGCTCATGTTCATATGTATTTTTAAGTTGTTTGAAAAGACTCGGTACAGACTACTCCTATCATCGAACAGAGTGGTTCTCCCAGGGGGCAACTTTTCTTCCAGAAGATATTTGGCAATGCTGACAGACATTTTCTATTATCTTGACTGGGCCTTAGGAGGGGGAGAGTGGCAAGGAGAAAGAATTCTCCTGGCATTTAATAAGGAGAGGCCGGAGATGCTCCTAAACATCCTGCAAGTACACAGGGAAGTTCCCCACAGCAAGAATGTCAAACAGTCCAGCCCCAAATGCCAGTGGTACTAAAGTTGAGAAACTCTGATCTAATACATCGATCTTGGCGTTTCCTCCTACTTTATGGAGTTGAGAAGCTAAAAGGAGACAATAACAATTCCAAAACTGGACTTAAAATTGTCAGTGTGAACAAGAGGAGTCCCAGAAAAACTGAAGAGATTTTCCTATACGAAAATTCTCCACAATTACAGGTTCATTCCTTTGGTTATATTTAATCGGTTCCTAAATAGCAAATGTATAGCAGCTCCCTCATCATTAATATACCTCTGTGTTTATTGTGTATGTTGTAAAAATACCTAATTGTCTAGATAAGCTGAAGGATCATGAGTATGATAGGCTCTGAGACAGGAGGTTTCAGATGCCAGGCATCCATGGCGACTGGTTTCTGAGCTTCAATACTTGACTGTTCTGGGTCTCACATACACAAAACAGTTAGATGATGCTTTTTATAACCTAAGTGAGTATAGAACCCTCTCATGGTCAGAATGGTTTCATGGAGTCTTAGAATAAAGCTTACATCATCACCCTGGCCTCCAAGACCCTAAATAATGTAGCCTGTCTGCTCTCTGATCTGGTTTTATAACTCTCCCTCCGCTCATTGAGCTATAGTCACATTAGCCTTCTTGTTAACCCTCCAATAAACCACACTCACTCCAGCCGCAGGCACTTAGCCTTCTAATTTTCTAGAACATTCTTCTAAGCTTTTGCTCATTTAGGTGTCAGCTTCCAAGCTCAACTCATGAGAGCCTCGAATATCCTATCAAAAATAGCACCTCATAGGGCTCCTGGATGGCTCAGTGGGTTAAAGCCTCTGCCTTCGGCTCAGGTCATGATCTCAGGGTCCCGCATTGGGCTCTCTGCTCAGCAGGGAGCCTGCTTCCTCCTCTCTCTCTGCCTGCCTCTCTGCCTACTTGTGATCTCTGTCTGTCAAATAACTAAAATCTTTAAAAAAAAAAATCACCTCAGCACCACCCTTTTCATACAACATTCCCTTTCCCAACTTTATTTTTCTTCCTAGCATTCTTCAGGGTTTCACACTATATTATATATTTCTTTGTACATGCGTGTTGCATGTCTCCACCATTCTAGAAACTCAGTTCTTGTTGATTTGTAATCCCTATAAACTTCCTGCTAATCAGAATTCCACAGAATATAGTTGGGCAAATGTTTCACTGATCTATATTTTTATATTTTATTTCTTCCTGGTTTTCCTATAAAAAAGAGGTTATATCCATATGTTACTAAAATATGCTAGAAATTCCAATAACTATCAGAAATTTGATTTGTCAGACTAGAGACCCATGATCAAATCTGACAAATAAGAGAGTTTTAAAAAATTACATCTGTGTGACTTTCAGAGGAACTTCATTCTCCAGTTCTCTCTCATACTTGGTGAACTATTATCTCTATTTACATTAAGTGATGATATAGAATACATATTATATGTATGTTCATACCTATACGTATATATGTGTGTCATACAGATATATAATGTCTATCTATAATATCTGCATTAGGTTCACCTATTTATACAAAGTGAATATATTATCATACCTGGTCACCTCACACATGTATGTTTTTTGCCTGACTCCCAAAGGCATTCAGATTTATTTATTAACCCTGATCTCCATGATAAAAAAAAATTTCCTAGCTCAACTGAATTGCTTTTGTTGAATTCAATTAAACATTTTATATAAGTGGAGTAGGTACCTGGCTACATAATGTCTCGGGAAGACCTCACATGCCTCTCTTGCAAGACTTGGTTTTCCTTTTGATTCACCAATGATGAAATGTCAATGTAAAAAAACTAGAACAAGCCAGAGAGGTTTTATACAATGAGTGCAGCAGGCTATGATGTTATAATGGTACTAAATAAATGCATCCCTGCAGAATTGTTCACTTCTGTCTCTAGAAACTTCTGATGGCTCTGAGGGTATAGGAGGAGCAGAAAGTCCATTATTAAACTAGGCACCCAGTGAGGAAAAGTTGAAAGATACCACTGGTTAGGGAGGTTCAAACAATGAAGAGAAAATGGGAGAGAAGCTGAAAAAATGTGGCCTTTGATTTCTCCCAAACCGGAAACTGCCTATTCTTTACTAATTCAGTATCCTGTTTGTTCACATTCTCATTTACTT
Organism: Taxidea taxus jeffersonii; assembly: GCA_003697995.1. NCBI lineage: Eukaryota > Metazoa > Chordata > Mammalia > Carnivora > Mustelidae > Taxidea > Taxidea taxus. The sequence goes on along the minus strand of RCUC01041076.1, from coordinate 19,159 downwards.
CTACCTAGTGGTATCCCACACTCCGTGCCTTGTTTGTTGTTGACTCTTGTCTTCACAGAAGGATATGAACCCCTCTAAGATGAAATAAGGAAGGAATGTTACTGAGATCATTTTTGCTGTTGATGCCTCGTGCTTCTTCTCAGTTGACCAGCCATGCCAATTTCTAAAGACCAAGTAATTTCTGTTTGTTTGAACTTCTGGTCTCCCCCAACCCTCTCTCCCTCTCTTTCTCTCTCTCCCCCTCTCTGTCTCTTTTCACACACACACACACACACACACACACACACACACACACACACAGTCTTCCCAAGACACAACAAACAACAAACAAAAATTGTCCCCTCTCAGTTTTGTGTCTGGAATTAACCCCTGATCTCACCCTGGCTCCTCTTTACTGGTGTGAGCTCCTTTTGGTTTCTCTCGCCTGTTTCTACTTTATTGTATGACTCTCACTAGGCTCCTGGTAAACCAGCCCCTGTTCCTTACTCCACCTTCCTGCACAAATGCCTGTATCCTGATGATCCCCATGGTTTTCTGTCCCAGACATTGGACAGACACAGATTCACCTTATATGGTACTTAAGCCTATTGTAACCCTTGGATGTTTTAAAGTGATAAATGTTACCTGTGATTTTCAAGAAACATAGGTAATTATCAGTGGAAAACTGAACCTGAGCTATTTATTGATTTTTTTTTCCTGTGAGAGTTTAAAGGAAAAAGTTTTCTGATGTATTTTTCCCCCATCTGAAAAGAAAACCCTCAAGGGGAAGAACAGGCATAGAGAATATATAATCTTCCTTTAAGGCTTGAATTTATATAATAACAAAGTGTGTAGCCTTGTGACTTTCTATTGTTCTGTGCTATGAAGAGGCATCTATCTTGCTTTAGACACTATTGTCCAGCTGAAACATTCTACCAGGCCCAAGCTGAAAATAGGATCCTCCTTAGCTACATAGTCATGCCCTTTAAAAAAAAAATTCTGTATATGAGTACTCACCAGATTTTTTCAGCAACAAAGTAGCAGGCCAGAAGGTTGACAAGATTCATATAATTGGCCATGTAAATGCAGCTGATGGAAACTTTATAATTGCTTTGAAGCACAATCCATCATAATTCCATCTTCTGAAAGCAAATGGAAGACATGATACCTTAAATTATAGGTTTCCTATGGACTGAAGAGCAGTCTTTTACTTTCCCTTTTTTCTTTATGTCTCCCCACACTCTATTGATAATTACAACAGGAGGAATATGCATACAAGTTTTGTTCTTCTTTTAAATTACTTTAATTTAAAATCGATTTGAAAAGTGCCCTATACTAGGAAACCCTATGGAATTCTGTTGAAAACACACATCTGCTGCATAATTTTTCATGTATTTATGTAAGTTAAATCTTCATAAACAACGTAAAGGAAATTATAATCTCTAGTACTGGGTTTTGCAAAATAGCCCAAAGCACATTTTTCCTCCTAATGAGTGAGTCAGAACTAAATTGAACAAATATCACCACCAAAATTCAATTATTTCCTCCCTGTTATAAAGAACTGTAAGCAATGGCTCTTTATTTAAAACCCATCACTGTGCGCAATGCTCCTCTGACCTAGAAGTACTATTTTAATTTTCCAGGCATGAGTGACTAAAATGCATATGATTGTTTGCCTACCGATATCCTCCCCCTTTTTCTTCTAAGGAAGCCCTTCTTTTTCCAACTCTGTCCCTCTTCCTCACTTAGCCCATCTGTTCTCAAAATCACTCCCTCTCAGGCCAATAGATTAAGGATTGATGTGGATTGGCTAGTTTTTTGTTGTGTAATAAAACACAACTTTGTAGCTTTAAACAGTTACCATTTGTTTACTTCATAATTCAGTGAGTTGACAATTTGGGCTGGTTTTAGCTGGTGATTCTTCTGGTTTAGCTAGGTTCAGTTATGTATTTGTGGAGAACTGCCTACTTGTTGGGCATTCATGATTGGTCTAGAATGATCTCATTTGTGACGATTCATCTCTGTTCCACGTGTCTCTCAACCAGCAGACAAGCCCTGGTTGTTCAAGTTGAAATTGAACAGTTTTGCAAGAGAAAAAGCAAAGGCATAAAAAAGCCTTTTGAAGCCTAAGCTCAAAAGGACACAGTGTCACTTCCACTGCATTCTGTTGGCCAAAGCAAGAAAAAAGGCAAACCCAGATTTCATGAGTGGGAAATTATCATCCATCTCTTGATGGGAGCATCTGAGAGGTCACATTAAAAGGCACATGGATACAGAGTAGAGCAACTGCAACTATTTTTCCAAACATTCTACCCCAGAATGTTTGCTATGGATTTGGAAATAAATTCTTTTCTTTTAAGATCAATACACAAGAAGGGATAGATTCTTTTCCTCCAGTTCTTTTGTTTTTGTGTGTGTGTTTTTATAAAGATTTTATTTTTTTAAAGATTTTATTTATTTATTTGACAGACAGAGATCACAAGTAGACAGAGAGGAGGAAGCAGGCTCCCTGCTGAGCAGAGAGCCCAATTCAGGGCTCAATCCCAGGACCCTGAGATCATGAGCTGAGCCGAAGGCAGAGGCTTAACCCACTGAGCCACCCAGGTGCCTCATCCTCCAGTTATTTTCTTGTGAGGATGTCAGATTCAAACCTGCAACAGCTAACTCAATGACACCAAAGTAGAAAGTCAACACAGAAGTCCAGAGAAACAAAGGAAATGTACTTCACAGAGCTAACTCTAGTCCATCCTTCTTCTCACCCCTCCCTCACCTCCATCATCCCTAGACAATGACTGCTTTGCTTTCTGTCACAATAGATTAGCTTCAGTTTTTTATATATGTTATTATACAGCATGCACACTTTTTGTCTGGTTTGTTTCCCAGCACACTTATTTTGAGCTTTATCTGTGTTTTTGTATGTCTCAATAGTTTATTTTAATTGCTGAATAGTATGCCAGCCCATAACACAGTTGATTGACCCTGTTGAAAGATATTTAAGTTGTTTGCAATTCCAGGCTACTACAAATACAAGTCTATAAACATTTGTGTACATGTCTCTGTACAGACATATGCTTTGATTTACCTTGGGCATATCTTGGAGTCAGATGGGTCGGTCATATGGCAGGTGTATTCCTCATCAACTAAAATAGCAACTATTGGACCACCTGGTGGCTCAGTCGTTAAGTGTCTGCCTTAGGCTCAGGTCATGATCCCAGGGTCCTGGATCAAGGCCTGCATCAGGCTCCCTGCTCTGCAGGAAGCCTGCTTCTCCCTCTCCTACTTCCCCTGCTTGTGTTCCCTCTCTCACTCTCTCTGTCTTTCTCTGTCAAATAAATAAGTAAAATCTTTAATTAATTAATTAATTAACAACTATTCACTATATGGATCACATACAGAAGAACATACTCAGAACTGTAGATACGAGAAAGAATAATGAAATAGCAATAACACCTACCAAAAATAAAAGAATTAAAATGTCATATGGTTATTTGATTACTTTTAAAAATAGCTTTTTCTAAGTGTGTTTTCTATTAAAGATGTGTTCTCTACCATTTAGAAAAAGTAGATGAGCCATTATTATATTAGCATATGAGTCATTCTTTTAACCCTTTTTATTGACCAAAACAATTTCTACTTTACAGATTTTTTTCTAGAGTCAGGTAGGTCCTTCATCAATACTGGAAATAAGTATTTTATGTTAAATACAAAGAAGACCTTATATACTTAGTTAAATTAATCAAGCACCAGATAATGTGAAAATTCACTGAAAAATAACTTCTGTTTTATGGAGTGAGATTATGCCAACTTTTCCCCCATCTAGATATCATTAAAAGTACTCATAATTAATTTATCCAGTCAATCTGCCAGTTAGATCAACTGTGTAACAATTCAGCCTGATATGGACAGAAACTGTTTCTATCTACTCTCTTCAAGGCCAGTTTCTTCTCTACCTTACTCCTCTTTGGCCAAAAACTCACACTCTTACTCAAACCTTCCTAAAGGCTAATTTTATCCTCTTTTTTTACATAGTCAAGCATCTCTTATAATTGCTTTGGCAGAAAGAGAGGAAATTTTTTCCTGGTTCACTTAATAAAGAGAACCGTGGAAAAGCTGTAAGTCTTCAGCTTAAGATGTGTTTTCAATTATTTATGCATTTGATAGAAGCTCATGGTGAGCATTCTGAAAATTCACAATGTTTGACGAATGTAAGGAAAAGAAATAGACAATTTTACCACCTAGGGATAAAAGTCATTAACATTTAGAATATTTGGTTCTAGTATAAAAAGCCCAATTTGATTTTTGAATACAGTTGTTTCTATGACTTGTTTCTATCCCAACTGATGTAGGTGCTTACCAGATGGAGAAACTCCACTAATTGTGTTTCCTCCAGTGTCAAATTTACCAAATAGCAATCTCATCTCAGCTCTTCTGAGCCCTTCCACCATGTTACAACGGGCTTCTTGAAGTCTGCCCAACTGCATCAATTGATGCAGTTTGGTCCCTTAAACCACCTGTAGCCCCTCTTAGATAATCAAAGAGAGAAGTTATTAGAAACCTCCAAGTGGACTCAATCTATCAGTTGATATTGGTTTTTAGATAATTGAAGATTAAAGATGCATTTGGGGAACTAAGAGGCTTCAGTGGTGCAGCCTGGTATAGGATAGGATAGGATTCACTGGTGTGAGTGAAAATACTACCAGAGCAGTGAGTATATTTCTCTCACCCACCCCCTTCTTCTAGTAAGAGACCTAGGTGTCCACAATCGTAGTAGTGCTCTTGTGCACCTGCAAGTTGAAGGATGGAGGCAGACTGAGAGAGTTTGAAAGGAATTTTTAAAGTTCTACTCCTGCCTCCATGGCACCTTGACTTATAATGGCCCTGGGGCTGGCACCAGAGATAAGGTTGATGAAGACAAGTGTGAATGGGTTTGTAGGTAGCCTTGGACACATACTTTTTTCTCTTCTCCAACTCCAAGCACCCAAAGAGAAGCATTCTGCAAATAGTTTCCCTAAGATTCTTAAGGTGAAGTCCTGGCCATAGGCTGTGTGATCTGGCACTTTTTTCTCGGGGTTTATCCCTTTGTATTCCTTAGAATACCAGGAGGAGTACAATATTTACTTGGATTTCAGCTTTTGTTCAACATACATTATCAGACAGAGAAGCTGAAACACCTTAAAAAATACATGTTTACAGGCCCAAATATCTATAGACTTGAGGAGTACAGCTTCTATAAATGAAGATCAATACATGCTACATGGATCATAATTAGTGGAATTTTCAGTCAACAATTTAGAATAACTCCTATCCAATATAGGCAAAAATATATTAATGATATGAAACAGATATGAGACAATAAAAGAAGAAACAAGAGGAAATATTTGATCTGAAAAACATAATAATTAAAAAAAATTAATTTGGAGTAAGACAGTACAGCCACTACAGAAAACAGTATGGCAGCTCCTCAAAAATTAAAAACAGAACTCCATACACTCTAGCAATGCCACTTCTGGGCATATACTCAAAAGAATTTAAAACAGGGTCTTAAAAAGTTGTTGATATACCTATGTTTATAGCAGCATTATTCACAATAGCCAAAAAGTGGAAGCAACTCAAGAGTCCATCAGCAGATGAACAGATAAATAAAATGTGGTGTATTTAAACAATGGAATATTATTTAGCCTTAAAGAGGAAAGAATACGTGTATCTTTGTAATAATTTTTGAAATAAGGGAGTTTAGACCTCTAACCTTTTTCCTCTTTTTCTTTTTAATATTTATTTGTTTGTTAGAGAGACAGAGAGAGAGGAGGAGGAGGAGGAAGAGGGAGAGGGAGAGAGAGAATCTCAAGCAGACTCCCCACTGAGCATGGAGCCCCCCCAACGCAGGACTTAGTCCCATGACCCTGAGATCATGACCTGAGCTGAAACCAAGAGTCGGATGCTTAATAGACTGAGCCACCCAGGCACTCCTCTTCCTCTTTTCCATGATTGTGATAATTATGACTATTTGGAGTCCTTTGAGATTCTATATGAATATTAGGATACATTTTTCTAGTTCCATACACCAAAAAATGCTACTGGGATTTTGATAGGAACTGCATTAAATCTGTAGACAACACAGGCATTTTTAAGGGCAAATAATCTTAATTATAAAACTTCATAAGTTATTGCAAGACAAGATAATTATAATTCAATTTTGTTTAGAACATAGATGTAAATATTGAAATTAGCAAAGTTAAAATATTAAATATTAAAAGAATATTAACTAATAAAGTTCAATAGTATGAAAAAATCAAGATTGGCAGAAATTATGTTCCAAATATAAGGAAATAATATTAGAGTATATAAGAATTTCTTCACATTAATAAGCAATAAGACAGGAAACCAATAGAAAATTAGGCAAAGTCTATAAACAGGCAGTTTCAAGAAACGGAATCTTCAAAACACTAACAAGCATACAAAGAGATGCTCAAACACATAAGTGAAAAAATAAATAAAAAATAAACAAAAATGAGATATCATCCACCAATATGACAAAAAGCTAGGAAGCTGGATAATGACAAGTGTTAGTAGAAATGTGGCTACATAGGACCCCATGCACTGCAAATAGATGTGTGGCCTGGAGACTCTTCTGTGAAAGAAACTGGTAGCACTCACTCAAATTAAGTATGATTATATACCATGACCCAGCATATCTACTCCTGGATATGTAGCTCAAAGCAATTCTCATATGGGCTCATATGGGGCCATATGTGAGGATATACATGGTAACATTGTTTGCAACAATGTGGATTGGAAACCAATCTCTGTGTCCACCTGATGTGGTGCAATTAGAAAAAAATGAATGATATGCACATATAGCAACATGGATACATTAAAACATAATATACCTTAAAAAATAAAATAAATAAATAAATAAAAATAAAACATAATATACCTTAAAAAATGAAATGAAATTTAAGGCATAATACCAATTGTGTAAATTATAATATATTCAATACACACAAAACATCATTACATATTTTATAAAAACACCAAAAACCTTAAAAAATGAATTTGTCAAACACTAAATCATTAAAAATCATTAAAATCGAATCACTAATCAAATCATTAATCAAATCATTAAAATGATTGCCCATGAAAAGGAGGAATGGGAATGGGGAATAGGGAAAACAGGAATATGGAACAAGCAAACCAATAAATCAGACCATTGATGATTGTGTACCGAGAACTATGCCTTATGTTTAACACAACCTCCAGCAACTCAGACTAGGAGCAGCAACAGAGCCACAAATGGAGGCAATAGAGGGCCTTATACCCATGTTTTAAGATGTTAATAAAGAGAATAATAACTAAAAAGAATAATCCAGAGAAGACTTTTTTTTTCACATTAGCAGGTACTTGAATGAATTCATTTCACACTTGAATGCAAAAGGGAACAATTCATTAAAGAAGCAAAATGAAAAATACCAGACAAGGAAATGATATATTTGGGGAGAGGAGGGATGTTCCATGAAGTTTGGTAATCCTGTGGTCACTGGTAAGGATGAGCAATTAGTTTTAGGGGCAGAGATGCCCTTTATCATGAGACTGAAGAAGATGGCAGTACCATGGAGGCAAATGGACACGAGGGAGTCTATGCCAGTTGGTCTTGTTCTGAGTGGTGTCATCTCTCAGACTGGTCATCTAAATAGTCCTTTTTTTCCTGCTTATCCTCTGGTCATCCAGAATCTATTCCTAAACCTTAGACAAAGTGATCTTTTGAAGTGAAAATCAAATCACACCATTCCTCTATTAAGATCTTCTAAAAATTTTCCATTATTCTTATAATAAAACCCAAATTTCTACTATAGTCTCAAGGCCCTGCCTACTGTTCCAACTAAGTATTTTACTACACCCTCTACGTTTTCCTACCTTCCAGCCACACCGGCTTTCCATCTGTCTTTCAGACACCCTAGCCTCATTTATACTAAAATATTTTTGCATATTCTGTCTTTCTGTTTGGAGCACTCTTCCTGTATTATTTGTCTTACTGGTTCCTTCCTACCTTGAGGAGCCAGTTCCAAACCCATCTCTTCAAAGTGATCTTCCATGCACACATCTTCTAAAGGCACTCCTCCCCCAAATACTTGCTTCACATCACCTTATTTTATAGTCTTCATAGCAATTCTATGATAATCTTTGGACCTTATTTTATAAATGTGCTTGTTTGTTTTTGTTCCCCACACTAAACTGTAAGTCCCACAATAACTGGCTTCTTCTCTCACTGCACTATCCCTGGGTCCACTCTCACTGCACTATCCCTGGGGCTTTGTACAGAGCAAACACCCAGAAACATTTATTGTTGCTGAATGAACAATGTTGGAATTACAAATTCAAGGGCCCAGTTGAATTTGAACACGTTTAGGGAAAAACAAACAAGTTGGATGCTGGGAAAGATTAAGGTGGGCCTATTTTGTGGAAGATACAGCTGAGAAGCCTTTATGGTGATAAAGACAACATAAAGGTTTTGGTTTTCTCGTCAATGTAGTAGAGACAGTGTCAAGAATAAAAGAGAAAAAGGCATTTAAAACACGTTACACAAACCCTGATCCCAGTAAAAGTTAGCATTATTATTATTGTTGTTGTTGTTGTTGTTGTTGTATTTAAGCTTTACTTAATAGACTCTAATAGTTGGATATATACAGTCTATTGAATTTCCTTTCATCTATAGTATTTTGCAATTCTTTGCTTATGTTCTGAAGGGATCATCTTTATGTCTATAATACTAAGGATCAGTCAGACCTTACCCAGAACCTTATTTCTAGAGCCTCAAAAGATTTATATTTAACATCGTATTGAACGAAATGCACCAGTAATTCCCACTGAAAATAAAAGCTCACCTTTGTAACATTCTCCCTCTCTTCTTCACTCTTACAACTTCAACTAACCATAGTTTTGCTTCACATTCTTTTGCCCTTAATCCCCTGGCAGCAAAGATGGTTTGTTCATGCTTTTCCATTTCAATATAGTTTCTTTCCTTTAGAATTTGCTCTTCTCTGATTTCTATTCTTATATTTTTCTTGGTTTCTTGTCTTGGGAAATTGCAACAAACAGAATCACTGTCTTCATGGTGAGAACATTATTTGTTAACGGATGGTAGGTTTTCAAAATCTGAATCATTTAAACTTGACACTGGAAAAGGTAGTCAAAAGTGGGCTCTGCTTAGGACTGGAAAAAAAAGGTCATTTTTTTTCAAGATAAATTAAACTCTCATAAACAAAGTTACTGACTGCTAGCAGCATTAAGGAGAGCATGTAGAAAGGCATGGGAATTCATTTGTCTCTCTCAATTAGTTAATAGATTTTGAACATTAGTCATTAGGTTTCTCTATTTTAATTAATTTAAGTAATTTATATAATGAAATTTCTGCACATAAAATATTCCTAATAAGCATTTCATCATGTATCCCAGACGGATTTCAAGTAAATGAGTTCACATAATTCTACTCTGCTTCAAGAAGGAGGTAGTGGCAGTTAGAAGCTATGAGGCAGTACATTGAGAGAGCAAAGCAAGAAAGTGCCACAAAGGGAATCTAGCTGAAGTCCCTTTGTGATGGCTACAATCCACCGGGCAAAGGACCGGACATCGAATGAGCAAGTTTATGAAACATTTAGTTTATACTAACGCCATCTTTGTCATTGCACAAGATTTGCAACTTTGCCTGATAATTATCCTCTAGTAACTTCCAAAAGGTAAGTTTCCTAAACTAATTATAAGATGCTTGAAATCAGATACCATTTTTTTCACTAACTCATTAATCTTTAGTATTAGAAGTTATCACAGTACCTATAAGGTCACGCCCTGAATGAAAGGTGTGGCTACCTCTAGCAATGAAACTAGAATGCGGGTCATTTCCACTTTTTCTGTATTTTTTATTGTGTTTAACTTTTCATTTTGAGTTCATTTAGACTTACAGTAGGGTACAGAGACTTTCTGAATGCACTTCATTCAACTTCCTGTAATGTTAACATCTTATATGATAATATCACAATTATCAAACCAAGATAACATTAGCATAATACTATTAGATGAAAGGCAGACTTTATTCAGATTTCACTTTTATTTATTTATTGTTTGCTAATTCTGTTCCAAGATATAATCTAGGATCCCACATTGTCTTTAGTAGTCATGTCTCCTTAACCACCCTCAAACTGTGATGACTTTTTAGTTTTTAATTGTCTTCAATGACCTTGAATTTGAAATGTATAGGCCACTTATTTTATACACTATCTTTCAATTTGGATTTGTCTAATATGTTTCTCATGATTAGATACAGGTTACATATAATTGGGAATAATGTCACAGATGTGATGTCTCCTACATCTTATCAAAGGGCACATGATGTCAATACCTCTTATTACTGTCAATTTTAAACCTTGATCTCTTGATCAAGTGGAGTCTGCTGAGTTACTGCATTATAAAGTACTGTTATCCTTTGAAATTAATAAAAATTTTTGGATGATTTCTTTGAAACTATGCAACCCAAATTTACCCACTAATCTTAGCTATCATTGGTGGATCTTGCTTGCAACAATTTTACTGTGATGTTCCAATGATGATTTTTTTTTAATTTCCCTCTGTCTTTCTACATTTATTAATTAGAATTATTTCTCTGTAAGGAAGAGTTATCCCTTTTCTCCCACATATGAATGTATGTATGTATGCTTTTATTAAAATGAGATGTATGCATTTATATCATACAAACTCAAAGAATTATTTTAATATTTGGATTAATATCATTATTAGTAGTAGTATGAATACTATCTGCTCAGACCATGCCAGCTTGGCTCCTGTACCCTTTGATATGTTTTATTTTTCTTTCTGTCTTTTTCTTTTTTTTAAAAAGCACAACCTTTTCTTTTGGCACTACAATATATTGTAGGTTCATCTTGTATTTTTAATACCCTGGCCCTGGAATCTACCTCTTTTCCAAGGAGCCCCAATTCCTTTTATTAAATCATGGTTTATAGAAACCAATATCTGAGCAGTAGGGATGCTCATTGCTACTGAGGTTTCACTTATTCTAGACTCTCTTAGTAAACAGAACTAGGAGATATGTATATATGTATATAAAACATGCATATAGACACATCTATGTTTATATTTGTAATTAATTCATAATGGCATCTTCTACTCCAATCCAAGACAATTCTTGTCTTCCTTCCTTATTTGTAACTTCTTTCTCTAACAGAAATATTACTCGCATTTTCTAAAACATGTTTATTTATTTGATCAACCCTAATAAATGTATAAAGTAGTTTAAAAAAATTTTAAAGATGTACTTATTTATTTATTTATTTATTTGGCAAAGAGAGAGCATGTGGGGTGGAGGGGCAGAGGGAGATGGAGGGAGAGAATCTTGAGCAGACTCCCCACTGAGCACAGAGCCCAATGCAGGCTCCATCTCAGGACCCTGAGATCATGACCTGAGCCAAAATCAAGAATCAGATGATTAACCTACTGAGCCATGCAGGTGCCACAGTAGTTTCAAAATTATTAACTCATATCCATCTGAAAGCCAAATTTGTCAGTTAGGATACAGTGTTTATGTGCATACAGTTTCATGTAGCCTTATTGTACCAAGTCAAAACACTATTAAAAAGCATTCTTTTTAACTTATAAATTTTTCTTTGTTTTCTGGTATAACTCTAGGTAGAAAGCCAAAGATTTGTGGGTCCATAATTAATAAACCTAAACAAAACCCACTGACTCATTTGGTCCATGCTAACATAATCCTAATGGTCTTAGTATACAATTTTCCACGTTACGACGGATCTGAAGTAGCTGCTTTCTTCTTCAGTTCCCTAGAGGAATCTGAATCTGTCACAGATTAGCTCTAGAAGAGTCACTTAGAAATGAAAAATACATTGTTCTTATTTAGAACAAGATTTGTCTGACATAGGTTGAAATGAACAGAACAGCCAAGTTTTCATTTATGGCAGTGGTTCTCAAAGTGTGGACCCCAGATCAAGAGGATTAACATTACCTGGACACTTGTTCAAATGCAAATTCTCAAGTTCCTTACTAGACCTACTACATCAGAAACTTTGGAGGTAGATCTTACATTCTGCATTTTAACAAATCCTCCAGGGTATTTTCATGCATGCTGAATTCTTAAGAAACTATCTGTCCACTAATCCAATCTCCTTAGGATAGTTTGGGCTTGTGGGGATTTGGGGCCAGTTTAGATCTAGAATCAGTTTCTGATCTCCATGGCTTATTACCACCTAGATAAATGTAGCTATAAACCTACATACCGTATTGGGAAAAGGTATTCAAAACCTGAAGCAGAATCATGGACTCTCTCAGTGGTAGCCATAGTGTAGATTTGTGCTTCTTAGACTAAAGTGCAAATGCGTCATCCATAGGTCTTGTCGAAAGCTGATTCTGACTCACTAGATTTAGGAAAGTGCCTGAGGCTCTGCTATCTGACAACCCCCCATGTAATGCCAGTACTGTGGTTCTCTTCATACATATCCTTCCGGTATTTTAATTTCTTAGCAACATCTTCAGATACTAGATGATGTGATGATGTCCCTTGATACCTCCAGCTTATTTTATCTTTGAACAGCTCCGGTCATTATTTATTGCTCCTGTCATGCCACATCTCTAAATTTCTCAAAATTCTGGTTTCACATTTATCTTAGGACTTTAACCATCAAGAGTCAGATGAAATGTTATAGAGGATTGAAAGTATATCAAATTTTGGGGCATCTGGGGATGGTTAAGTGTCTGATTTGGCTCAGGTCATGATCTCAGGGTCCTGGGGAAGAGCCCAGGTTCTGTACTCAGTGGGGAGTCTTCTTCTCCCTCTCCCTCTGCCTCTCCCCTTGCTCATGCTCTCTCTCTCTTACTCTCAAATAAATAAATAAAATCTTTAAAAAAAAATAGAAAGTATATCAAAATCAGAGGAAAGCACTTAGTTACTCTATTTACAATTACCAAGGCTGATCAGTGGGTTGAGATTTTAATGTAAAATTTCTAGGAGGTATTCCCTAGGCAGGCACTGGTCAGGCAGGCCAGGAACATCTATGAGGACAAAAATTTATAATGTTAATTCACCCAAAACCAAGATTTCCTCAGAAATAATAGAGACACTGTTATCAATGCATCAAAAAACAAATTGGGCACTCTGCCTACTTGTGATCTCTATCAAATAAATAAATAAAATCTTTAAAAAAACAAAAAACAAATTGGGCATTATTATTTGGCAGTTACATGGTTAGATTGGTAAAAGATGACTCAACATTTAAAACCAAATTCTGCTTCAATAGTGCATTCCTAATTATCTATATTCCATCAGGTATTGATCATGCATTCTTTTACATAACATCATGCATCAGAATTCACCTCCGATTATAAAACATAACTGTGAGCTCCTTAAGATCTTAAAACTCCAACTATGGCCCAGAGACCAACAGCAGCAGTAGCCAGCTGGTTAGAAATGCAGAATCTCACATACTACCCTATGTCAACTGAGTTAAAATTTGAATTTTAATAGAATTCTTTAGACAGTTAAAATGTCCACTAGAATATGAAAAGCACTGCTTAAAGAGAAAAAGAAAGTGACTTATTCATTTTAATATCCTCACTTTAGACTTGGCTCAGTCTGTTAAGGGGCTGCCTTCAGCTCAGGTCATGACCCCAAGGTCCTGGGATCGAAGCCCATGTCAGGCTCCTTCCTCAGCAGGGATCCTGCTTCTCCCTCTGCCCCTTTCTTCTTGCTGCTCCCCTTGCTTGTGCACTCACTCTCTTTCTGAAAAATAAAGTCTAAAAAAAAAAAAAAGAAAGAAAGAAAATTGTTAGACTTTGACAAAGAGTAGGCCCCTCTGGAGCAATTCTTGAATGGTGCAGAATGAGTTGACTAATATCATTTAAATTTCTATAAATGATTAAATCTGTTCAAAATTAATGGCAAGCTCTAAGTTAGGGACCAGGTATTCAAACTAAGAGTATTAATGGGGCAACACAGACACATTCAAACATAATTTTCTAAAAACTCTGTGAGGGACAGATAACACAACCACTTCATGTGGATCATAAACTTTCAGACTCTGCTTTGCAATTGACCCTATCATAGCAGATAGGTAAGTGATAATATTTCATGATTGATCTATGTACTGCCAAACAGTTATTAGCCCAAAGATATTTGCAAAAGTCTAATGTGTTCTTTTAATAGAATAGCATGAGATCATAATAATATTTAAAATAATACTTATAATCATAATGTTTACAGAAATGTATTGGGTACTCACTAGTGTTTTACAGGAATTATTCCATTAACTTTTACAGCCCTATTATGAAGTAGGTACTACTGTCCTTATTTTACAGATAGAAAAACAGATTTATAGAAGCTTACTTGTTGAAGAACCACTAGTTGAACTCACTCTTGACTGACTTTACAGACTCAGTTCTTTATCATGACATGCAAATGTTAGCTGAGAAAACATGATGTCTTTGTAACTACATGTGAATTAAGAAGAAGGAACATGCAATAAGCCTCCTTTCTAGCCCTAACATATGCACCAGCAGTGTGGGCGTGGGCAAAGGATTTAAGCTGTCTCAATTTCTTCAACTAGGGCTAATAACACATACTGACCAGTACAGTTTTTGTTCAAGATTAATCACTTGTAATAGAGGTTGAACTAGGAAAAACTATTTTTGTTATTTCTTATTATTATTAATAATATCATGGTAAATAGCTGTATCTTCAAGTCAAAGTTAAAGGCCATGGATGAAAAGATATGACAGGAGAGGACTAATGTGATGAGAAATCCAGCCAGATGAGAGGACTTTCAGGGGAGCTCTTGGTCATTGCTCATTTCTACCCACAGTAACATAAGAAAGCAAAAGTAATGCACTAAATAAGCAGACACAGCTGCTTTTTATAACCCAAAATCATTTTAGCAAGCAACATATTCCTTCAGCTCAATCCCCTTTCCTTAACCCCCAATCATAATGACCAGCAGTGTTGTATTTTACAGAAGGATGTAGTTCATAAAAAGTAACATAAGCCATATTTATAATGAACTGGACCTTACCAAAAATAAACAACTAACTCTGATGAATTAACATATTTCCCTTTTTGTTCTAAAGCATACATTGGAAAAGCCAGGGCTATTCCCATCGAGTTAAATAGAGGACTATAAAATGGGTGACTTTTTGAGCCTTGACTTATTTAATATATTATATATTAACAACTTCTGAGGTCAAAGGTTGCAATATGTGGGACTCAGCAAGTGTACAAAATTGTTCTTTGGTTTGTTTAGCTGCCCTTTAGACATGCTGTTCAGATATATAATATATTAAAAGGACAAAAAATAAAAAATAAAAAAAATAAAAGGACAAAGAACAGAAAGTAAACTACATGATAAAATTAATTGCCAGCCAAGCTAGCAAGCTCAGCTGAATACTGGTATTTTGTTCTAGGATATGTATGCATATAAAAAGTGTACCAGAATGGGAAATGGAGGCAGACGAATAGGAGAAGTCAGTGGTGCCAAAAACTATACAGCAAAGAAAACAAAACAAATTTAATGTGATCTTTTGCTTTTGTCACTGGAAAATATAGAGTCATTTTTTTTCTTTTTTAAAGATTTTATTTATTCATTTGACAGACAGAAATCACAAGTAGGCAGAGAAGTAGGCAGAGAGAGAGGAGGAAACAGGCTTCTGGATGAACAGAGAGCCCGATGCGGGACTTGATCCCAGGACCCTGAGATCATGACCCGAGCCGAAGGCAGAGGCTTTAACCCACTGAGCCACCCAGGTGCCCCTATAGAGTCATTTTTAATAAGGTTGTGTGACCCGGACTAATACCAACTTGAACAAATCCTCCCTGATGACTATCCTATAACTTAAAAGCTTCTGGGGTACAACCCCAATCCCCAATTCTTTCTTTGTTTAACCACATCCTTAAGTATCCCCTTGGGGCATAACATCCTTGATCTGCCCTCAAGCTACCATTAAGATTCTCAAACATTTTCCCCTGGTGGTCCCTCAGCAGTACCTCCAGCCTCTCGCGCTATAAAAACAGGTATTAGGGAAGTGGGGTTGTAGACATTTACTCCTCTGGAGTCCAAGACACACTCTGTCCATAAGTTTTCTTACTAAACTATTTCGTGCCTAGCTGGACTTGCCGGCCTTTTTCTTGGGTATTACGGCTCCTTTGGCCTTTGGAGATTGTTTTACATAGACCCCTTTTGCATGAATCAGTGGTCAGTTCTGGAGCCAGACTGCCTGAGCTCAGTGCCTGATCTGTTTACTCTCTCGCTGTGTGATCTGTGGGGATGGAAAAAGTCAGATTCCTTATCTATAAAATGAGGCTTCCTGATACCTACTGCAATAAGGCTTAGCTGTTTATATTTTTTTCTTTCTTTTTATTTAAATTCAAGTAGCCAACATAAATCCATCATTAGTTTCAGATGTAGAATTCAGTAGTTCATCAGTTGCATGTAACACCCACTGCTCATCATATCACATGCCCTCCTTAATTCCCATCACCTAATTACCCCATCCACCCAAAAACCTCCCCTCCATCAGCCCTCAAATTGTTTCCTATAGTTAAGAGCCTCTCATAGTTTTTCTCCCTCTCTGATGTCTTCCCTTCCTTTCCTCCTGCGGTCCTCTGCCCTGTTTCTTATGTTCCAAATATGGCATCAGGGAAATACAGATCAAAACCACAAGAAGATACCACCTCACAACGGTCAGAATGGCTAAAATGAACAAGTCGGGAAACAGCATGTGGGCAAGGATGCAGAGAAAGGGGAGCCCTCTTACACTCTTGGTGGGAATGCAAGCTGCTGCAATCACTCTGGAAGACAGTATGACGGTTCCCCAAGAAGTTAAAAATAGAGCTACCCTACGAACTAGTAATTGCACTTCTTAAGTATTGGCCCCAAAGATAGAAATGTAGTGATCCAAGCAGGCACTTGCTTCCCAATGTTCATAGCAGCAATGTCCACAACAGCCAAACTGTGGGGAAAGCTGAGATGTTCATTGACAGATGAATGGATAAAGAAGATCTGGTTCAAATATACAATGAAATATTACTCAGCCATCAGAAAGGATGGCGTTGATGTGGATGGAACTGGATGGTATTATGCTGAGGACTTAGCTATTTAAATGACACTTCTTCTAAGAAGCCTTTCTGATTCCCTTGATGAATACAGCACTTGAGCATTATTCTCTATCTTGCCTTAGTTTTTCCTTCACTACTTGACACTTAACTATTAGTTAATACTACAATAAGCAAATATTTGTTTTAATTATTCTCTTTTTCAAATGCAAACCAAATGAGGGCAGAGATATTTTTCCTCCCTTCTATATGCTCAGCACCTAACAAATGACCTGGCACATAATAAGCACACATAAAATGTTCATAATTAATTGTCATTAATTAAAGACAAATGGATTTATTTGTAAAAAAAAATTGCTTATATCTTACAAATCACAAAACATTTTTTCATTCATTAAAAACTATCTTTCACCTTAAAAATCGAATTCATTATTTTGAATTGATGAAGAATAAAAAGAAAGCTATCAACTTTTAGACAAGTGAATTATGTTCTGAACTGATCATCCTCTCTTACCTGTATGGTATTTTTGTTTTGTTTTGGCAGTAAACATATCTAAAGCATAAATGGCACTGGCCCAAATGGAATACCAAAGACAGCCTTCCCCAAGTTTTCCTTGAGGTTCATTTGGTTATAAGCAATAACAAAAAACCTATGATGCTTTATCTAAGAATAAAGATAAAAGAGTGTAGGCTGTTCATTGGAAGGAGACTGGAATATCTCCCAGAATCCTAATAAGAGCTGCCACTTGTAGATGTCCATTATGTTCCAGGCACCACTGTAAGTTCTTTATGTAATTACCTTATTGCATTCTCCCACAGTCTCTGTAAGGTATTTACAGCTATAATATGCCTTATATAGATCAATAAACTGTTACATAAGCCTCCCAAGGTCACACGTTAGTAAGTGACAGACCTGGGATTCAAACCTAGGCAGTCTGACTCTTGGCCCTGTGCCCTTATCTACTTCGCCATACTGCATCCCAGATGCTCATGAATAGTGCATGGCCAGGCTTCAGGAAGGGTATGTACTTAAGTAGCTCCAGGGATCTCATGTTATTTCTAGGGTCCTGACATGAGATGACTCATTCCAGTGACTGTCAGTTTCAAATGCTTAGGAAAAGGAAATAATTGCCTTAGATGTCTGCCCTGCATTAATAAACTAAAGCCATTGGTTTAGGGAAATGAAATATAGACATAACATTTCAGGGTTAACTCTTGTGGTATGAAGACTTTCTGAGGCAAAGGATAGTTATTGTAAACTCCAAGAATTATTTAATATATAACGTGAGAAATATGAGGGATGTCTTGTATGGATTTAGACAAATAGAAACATTAATAAGCAGAGGAGAAAAATAAATTATGCTTAATTTCTGTCACAACCTTAATTGCTATATATTATAACTCCCATTTCATAGGTGAAAAAACTGAGAGCAAGGTAATTCATACCCAAAGATAAAAAGCTAATAAAGAACAACGAATATCTATTCGTTGCAGGACTCTAGGGTCCTT
Organism: Taxidea taxus jeffersonii; assembly: GCA_003697995.1. Lineage (NCBI taxonomy): Eukaryota > Metazoa > Chordata > Mammalia > Carnivora > Mustelidae > Taxidea > Taxidea taxus. The sequence continues at coordinate 555 of RCUC01041076.1, read as the reverse complement.
ATCTCACAGAGTCAAAGAACGGATCAAAAGGGTGAAGTGCAGGGAAGTTTAAGTGAAGGTGAGAACAGAAAGGAAAGAAAAAAGCTCTCTAGAGTGAGAGGGATCCCAAACAGGTTGCCACTGTGGGCTTTCACTGGTAGTCTTTTATTGAAAACTGACTAGGGAACTTAAATCTTCTGGACATCTCTACAACTGATAGCACTGTGTTTACTTTTTCTGTGACGTTTGGTAATTTTCAGTGGTCCAGCTGTATCTGTTATAGGGATATCTCCTCTCTGACATTCAAGACAAACGAAGTAGTCTTGATAGTCTCATTATATTTCCTCGTCTCTGGTTTTGTACACCTCAGAGTTCTTCCACATCTGGGATTTCTGTGAGCCTGAATACATGGCCCCCTGTGTGAACCTAGTCATGTAGCCCCCTACTTATCTCTTCCTATCTAGCCCCACCTGTCCCTTACTCATATTGACTCCGAAGTCCATGCTTTCTCTATTACACTATGATTCCTCCTTTTCAGTTGGCTAAAAATTGACTCACAAAGAATAGAAAAGGAGC
>RCUC01041071.1:0-24686 GCA_003697995.1 Taxidea taxus jeffersonii | reverse complement strand
CCCCCCCCCCCCGACTGTATGCATTACTTTCATAGTAAGTTAAAATGCTAAGCCGAGGGGCGCCTGGGTGGCTCAGCGGGTTAAGCCTCTGCCTTCAGCCCAGGTCATGGTCTCAGGGTCCTGGGATCGAGACCCACACTGGGCTCTCTGCTCAGCGGGGAGCCTGCTTCCTGCTCTCTCTCTCTCTCTCTGCATACTTGTGATCTCTGTCTGTCAAATAAATAAATAAAAATCTTTAAATTGTTTTTTTAAATATTTTATTTATTTACTTGACAGACAGAGATCACAAGTAGGCAGAGAGGCAGGTAGAGAGACGGAGAAGCAGGCTCCCCGCTGAGCAGAGAGCCTGATGCGGGGGTCAATCCCAGGACCCTGAGACCATGAGCTGAGCTGAAGGCAGAAGCCTAACTACTGAGCCACTCAGGCGCCCCTAATTTTTTTTTTTTTAAATGCTAACCCAGGTCAATTTTTCCACCACCGTGTCCCAAGTTTATCAGCCATGCATGGAATTTAGAAAACTGGCCTCTTTTCATGAATAGGTAGTTTTGAGGGGAAAGTAAAAAATGGGTCTTAGGACAAGCTCGTGCTCAGAGCCCTACCCGTGCTCCTGCAAGGACAGAAGTCTCCGTTTTCTTCCGTGGCTAGTGGTGCTGATGCAGCCTGTCTCCCCTCCCTGCCTTTCTGCAGAACTGGGATTCATCCTGGAATTTCTTACTTGTGGCTTTTGTGGCTCTGGGTTTAGCAGCAGGCACAAATGACTTATGGGATTACTTATGAGAGGCAGTCCAGGCTGGGTTTCCAGTGTTCAGGAAGAAATGGGCCACCCCGGGCCCCTCCTGTCCCAAGCAGAGAGATATCTGTCAGCGTGGGGCTACGACCTGCCCCAGCAACACTAGATGCCCCATGCCCTGCCCGTCTCCCCCACGGGGTCCAGCTCCAAATCCCAATGTACCCGTGTGTCTCTGATTGGAGGACCTTAAGTCACCCCCCAGAAATCCTACTGCAAGGGCCTCAGGGAATGTGGTTTGAGCTCATCGGCACACACCTGCAGCCTTTACAAGCACCATCCACGGGAAGACGGCAGGTCCCACTTTCCCGCCTCATGGAAGCCCTGTCCTTTGAGAGTCAAGTCTGAAGACAAGCTTTGTACAAGCTGAGATTCCCATCAGTTACACTGTTTCTCCACCTTCACCAAGTATCAGATGCACGAGGACAAGTTAAGACATGCAGAGGGCTGAGTCCCAGCTCCCAGAGGCCCTGACTCAGCCCGTCTGGGTGGCCTGGAGCACACCTGAGTAACACTAATCTGTGGCCAGAGGTGGGGAATAGCATCAGGAGACTTGGCCGTCGTCCAAGATCTGTTGTCTTCTGAAAGTCACAGAATGGCACAGAATGTACAAGCCTCCCTGAGCTCAGGACCAAACGGCAAGAATGGATGATGCACGGGAACAGGCACTCAGGACACTCCGAGCACAAGCTCCGAACGCTAGCTCCGAGAGGCTACAAGTGTTGCATTAACTGCGTCTGGGTAGACACACAGCTTAGCAAAAACCTTATCTATATATAAAAGATGAAAAGCAGATATTCAGCTGTCAACTACTGAAAACGTCACGGAGCGTGTTAAAACTTGAAGAGTGAATGAAACAAAACAAAGCAAAATGAACAAGAACAGATAGAAGACAGCTGGCTACAAGCCGCATCGTAGTCTTTAAGAAACTCCCGACGATTTGCCCTGGGCTTTCTCTTCTCTCCAGACAAGTCTCAGAACTCAAGGCTGGTCCATGACATCGTGGATATCAGACAGAGGGAGAGCACCTGCTCTCCTGACCATGTATCCACGAGGGTCCGTACCCACACTCCCATTCACTTCTCTCCCAGGACCGACCCTGGCCTCAGCGTGTGGTCCGTGGACCAGCATCACCCAGAACAGCTCACAAACACAGACTCTCAGGCTCACTCCCGAGAATCAAAAATCTGCATTTTAACACAATCTCCTATTTTACAATGTTTGCAAATATAAAAAGAAGTGGCGTTCCAGGGTGCTGGATCGAAGTCAACCATCCCTCCCATGATAGAGGACGCTGATATTCCCTTACTGTCCCAAACTGCTCATCTCCAATTCTCTACACAGTGTAAACATCCTGTGGGCCTGGGTTCTGTCCATCCCTGCTTCTTAACAAGCATTTTAAATGGTGGAAGTGATTCCTAAACCAGATTTACCAGGACATTTAGAGAAAAACAGCCTTGCGTCTTGGCTATTCCCAGTGCCCTGAAAGCAAACAGGTTGTGGATTCCCCTCCTGCCCACCAGCTGACTCGGTAACTGATCTCTGTCTGTTTGGTTTTAAAAAGAACAAGACAAAAAATTCCCTCTTCCTCGAAACCTTTAAATATGCAGCCAGAATTAGCCGGAAACTCAGTCAAATCTCCTATGCACCGACAAGAGAGATAAAAAGACAAGAATAACTGCTAAAAATGTCTCTCAACTTATCCGCAGGTTTAATAATTTAGAGTGCGAATTGTTTGCTCAGAAGGCCACCAATATCTTCTGGTGCATATTTTACGACCGCGCATCCCCGAGAGGAGCCGGCGGGCAGTACTGAGCAGACTCTCTGGAGAGAGTTTCAGAACCTTTTAATTAATTTCCACTGGAGACAGGCTACTCTGGGACATACACGGATCCTAGGCTGTTCCCGCAAGTCTCTGGTGTTTGTAAAGTCTCTGGTGTTCTCTTTACAAACTGGCCAATTAGGACCAACACGTCTTTGTTCACTCCCCGTGGCTCAGATCTGTGTAAACAGCTGGTCTACCGATCAGGCACATGCCTCATCCTGCGTCCCATCATGGTGTCTGACACCCGGTGGAACGGAGAACGTGTCCTCGCCCAATTACAGAAACAGCACCTGTTGCTGAGGTTCTGTACAACAGAAGCACGAAGTGATGGTTTCTCAGGACAGGAGACGGGGACAGTAATTATACCGATACGAACATTAATACTCATGCTAATACTCATACTCTTCCGTATTAATAGACACATGAATACTAATGCCTACACTCATTCTAAAGCTACTCAATAAATAAGATCATAATGGCTAGCATCGACTGATTTACTGTACGTTCTACATTATTTAAAATCTTTACTCATTTAATTCCTAAAACAACTCTTGAAGTATCATTTCCATTAACAGATGAAGAAACAGGACCAGTGAGAGGATAAGTTCCTTGTCCCAGGTCCAACAGCTCATAATAAAAAATTTAAAAATAAAAATTTTAAGAAGGGCTGTGTGAAGCCATTGTCCAGGCTTGTGGGTCTCTTGCACCACGGGGAATTTCAGCTGTAACCACAGGGGCGGGTCCTAGGACATACTGTGGAGACTCTTCCCGTGGGCGGGCACAGGAACCCCGCCTCCCACACACAAACCTCACCACGCGGGAGGAGCGGCAGGGGCTCAGCTCATGGTGAGGGGCTCTCACACCGTCATGTCTGCGTGTTCAATCTCGGCCCAAACTTCCCTTATAGCAATAAAGTCTTCCAAAGTGCAGTCTACCCCTAGGACTAGCAAACCACACCCCAGGCCAGATCAGGCCTCGCTCTGTCTTTGTACACAAAATTCTGTGACAACACAGTACGGACATTCACTTACACAGTACCTGTGGGTTCTCCGTTCTATATTGGCCAAGCCCAGTGCTTCTGCCAGAGACCACGTGCGGCCAGAGCCGAACATGCTTACTCCCTGACCATGTTCCGGGCTACAACTACCCACCTGGATCTTCACACCCCTTCCAAGAAACAAGTTTCTAACAATTCCAACGTTTCTAGAAAGCTTGTGGCTGAAAGGCACAGACGACTCAAACCAGTGTCAAGCACACAGACTGCGTGTTTCGTGGGAACTGGAAAGTCCGGGGATATGCTGCCTTTCAGTGTGGGTGGAGGCCACGATTCCAGAGCTCTCTGGTCGCCGTGAGGCTGAGCCACGAGGCAGGGCAATTCTCCAGAGGGGCATCTGGGAGTTCTATCTGGCAAAGGAGGTCCAGGTGCTTGCAGGTAAACAATGCAACCCAAAGGTCTCTCCTTGGATGTCAGGCTTTGTCTAGCTGGTGGTGCTGTGTCATCTCCTGGCCTTGTCATATGCCCCTCCCTGGGTGAACCCTTTCTGTCTTGGGGCTCTGTCTCAAGAGTAAGCACACTGTCCCAAGCTGTGTCCTTGTCCCAGCTTTCCATGATCGGTGGGATGCTGGGCAAGTTACCTGAACCATCCAGGTCTTAGTTCATCTATTTACAAAGTGTCAGTTTTAATATCTCCTAGTAGGGGACGTGTGGGAATCTAAAGTATGCGCTACTCCTCATACACACATACGCACTGTAGGTTTCCTTCTTCTGCTAATTATCACAACTGCGGATTAGTAACCTCATTAATCCACAGCTACTTTCTTCCCTGACCCTAAAAATGTCATTACCAAGTTCTGTCCTTTGTACATTCCTTGGAATTTCAGTGTTTTCCTTAAGTGAACCCGGTTTTACTCATACCATGGTAACAAGAATGGCGTCATCATCATCCTCATCATGGGAATGACGGGAACATCGCACATGGGCAAGTGCACCTGTTCTAAACATTCTGAATGTATTACAAAATATAAGATCTTGGGCCCCCGACCACAGATACCAAATGAGGTGGGGTCCCCAATCCTTGAAGTAACAAGCCCCCCAACCTCGCCCGCATGTGAATTTGACTAATGCTCGTAAAGACCCTCATGATGTGACGTCACCATTCGAGAACCATCAGACCACACCGAAAGCGACCAAGTCAAATGCTCACGGACCGGACAGGTAATCCGAGTGAACAGACTAGACAGGCAATAAAACCAACGAGATAAGATCAACACTAGAAGACGCAAGACACCACCCCGAAGGCTGAGATGGGCATCGGTGAAAAGTCTCTTGCCGTCTGGAAGACGATCCCCACCTGAAATGGGCAGCCTCGGCTTGTGTCCAGTCCATACTACGGGTGCACAGATAGGCCCACTGAGGACAGACGTTTTTCATTTTTCAAGGGTGAAAGCTCTTGTCTTTTCAAACAAGACACATCATTAATTTTAATCTAAATGTGGTTCAGGCTGCATCCTGTGGGACAATCAAGGCACAAACTGTGGGACAGATTGGGTCCCTGGCTGCAAGTTTCTGACTTTGGATCTGCTCTGTGAAATCTTCCTTAATTCTGTGTGCCGTGTGTGTGTGTGTGTGTGAGAGAGAGAGAGAGAGAGAGAGAGAGACTGTGAGGCCTAGAATAGACACCCACTGCATACACAGAGGAATGAATGAGTAAATCCACACTGGCCAGCTCTCAGTGGAGAATGTCCATTGTCCCTGGTACTCCAACATGCTTCACTGATCCAAATGCAGATGCAGTGGCTTCTCGGGGATTCTTCCCATTTCTCTCCAGGACAGTGGTGGCTGTGTGTGAGGCAGTGGCTGAGCATGAGGAAGGAAGGGGCTTGCCGCAGACACACTCACCCTCCTCCATCTGGAAGCCATGGGGCCAGACTGCAGGCTTCAAGCTTTCTTTCTGAGGGGAGCAAAGATCACCCAACAGCCTCGCACTGCTTCGCAGAAATGTGGAGCCAAGGAGGGCTGCTCCCTTACACCTACTCGAAGAAACTTCTTCCAAAAGCCTATCCTGCCAAGTCTTGAGCAGCTCCCCTCGCGGGAGGACAGACGGACCCCCGGCATGTGCAGATGCCTGAGCAAACAATCAGGCCACAGTGAAGTTGTTTTCCTCTTGCAGGTGCCATACATCACTCAAAAATGCCCATCACGACACTCAGTGACAGGTGCACAACGAAAAGGCAAAGCAGGGTTCTCCGACTACCACACGGGAGCACTTCCTGGGAAACATAAATACCGCCCCGGAACTCAGTCTTGGATCTGTCGGGCTTCCCAGACGAGACGTCTACCTTGCGACCACAGAGCAGTCTCTGTCTTGACAGGTGCGTCCCTGAAAATTAATACCGAAATAAGCAGCGATGCGTTCCATCAGCCCCACGTCCTCTTTAACAAGGCGGAATTACAAACTGAATTACAGAGCTTCAATCCTAAAGTGCTCTCGTGGCGGTGCACATTTTTCAGTGGCACGCCGAGAATGCGAAGCCATTGATCATACCGCGTGCAATCTTAGGAGGACACGGGGGAAGACACCGGCCTCTGAGCCGAGGGCTGTAACTAAGTGTCAATTATAGTGCCTGCCTGGGCGCCTGGAGAGGTTTTCCTCTTGCTGGTGGTGTGTGTGATTGCCGGTGGCCTCAATGCATTTTTGTAAGAACTGGGAATATGCCTCAGACATGAAGGGAGTCTGTTACAGTTCCCTGCCTAGACTGAAACACGGCCTTGCAATTCAAGCACTGGACAATTGGTCAATTTTATTGACAGTTGGTCAATAAAATTATGGAGATCAGTTGACTGACCGTTGACACGGAGTGACACGGAGTGCTTTCCCCACTAATCCCTACTAAGGAAACAGCCAGATCTCTCTGGGTCTGCATGATTTCTTAGAAACAACTGTGCGAGGTTCTTGTGCTAGCCATGATACAGAAGTCCCAAATCTGGGCCACCCCGGAGTTGTGGGGGCTGAGGAGGGGGATCCCCAGGGAAGGATCTGAGAAGCAGGGCAGAGCGGTGCGGAATGTGGATGACGTTCTGGATGTGGTGGCTCTGATGTGTCACATTATGCCCACAGATGGACTTGTGGACATGTCACATCATCCCAGCATGGACACAAGGACATTGGGAAGACTGCATCTTGTATGGTTCCACTTACATGAACTGTCCAGAAAAGTCAAATCTACAGAGAGAGAGTAAGGTTGCCTGGGGCTGGGGCAGGAATGGGGATCAGCGGCTGAGGTTCCCAGGGGTCCTTCTGGGTGACAGAAGAATCTTAAAACCACACTGTGGTGGTGGTTACACAACTGAAAATACACCGACAGGCACTGAATTGTACACCTAAAAAAAACAGGTGAACTCTGTGATATGTAAATGACACACCCATCAGCTCTGAAACAGCAATAACCTGGGGGCTCTGTCATCCGTCCACCGTGCCCCGACCCAAACACCCCTCCAAAGACAGGAGCACCTCAGATCATCCAGGGGTCTCCCCCGCCGAGGGGAAGGGAGGTTCCAATAGGAACTAACTTTTATTTCGGGAAGATTAGAGGGATCGCTAGTGCAGACTGAGACATCTGGGGATATTAACAGGAACAAGAACGAGGAAACGATATTCTGGTGGAAAGCTGGTGAGGTGGTAGGTGCCTCCAGCTGCTCTGGAGGGGAGTTTGGGCAGGATTTGGTTAAACAGAAAACATTCACAACTAGCATCCAGGAGAGCTCGAGAACATACCTGAGAGCAGCTTCTTTACATACTCGCTGAGATCTACACTGGGACGCTGCCTGCAGAAATGTTTACCCAAGCGAACAAGAGGAGACAAACATGTCCATACACACAAAGGAAATATCGGTATCTAGATACCATTTATATATATTTATCTTATGAGACATACAGGAAAGATTTATATTGTCATTTTATAGATATATGTGAGTCTGGTCTACTTGGCATAGATACAAATATATGCTGATGCAATTATGAGCATGAATACATCTCAAAAACAAATTCAGTGGAACTAAAAAATGACAAAATGCTATGTTTAATTATTATTTATTTATGTGAAATTAAAATAAATATCCATTAATTTGTGGTTAAGAGATGCACGCAGCGGCGCCTGGGTGGCTCAGTCGGTGAAGCATCTACCTTCAGCTCAGATCACAATCCCAGGGTTCTTACTGAGCGGGGAGTCTACTTCTTCCTCTGCCTCTGCCTCTGCCTGCCTCCCCCAACCCCCCGACTTGTGCTCTCTGGCTGTCTATACCTCTCTGTCGGATAAATAAATGAAATCCTAAAAAAAAAAAAAAAAAGAGGCAAACACTGATCCGGGGGCAGCAGTGCACAATGGGGTGATGGTCAAGGGACAGGGAAGAGGGTGGCAGTTCTGGAAGACAGAGCTAATTGTGTCCCTCTTTGTTTCCTTTCCCCCCTCTCCCTTTCCATCACAGAAACCCCTGATCTGTAATTTGGGGTATGGCCCACTACATTCATGTTGAACCACTATATTCTCATGGACACGTGACTACATTCCACCCAGCGGAAGATGAGAGGAATCATCTCTGCCTATCGGGGTCACATCCACAAGTGGGATTTGCTTGTGGGCAGCCACCTGCTCTTTGCCTTCTGGGATAGCTGGACAGAGCACTCAGTGGTGGCTGGGCCATCTGTGTCTCCATGGATGAGGGCACCACCCGAGGAAGCAAGATACAAGGAACTGGAGTGTCGGATGGCCACATTGGACAGACCTGCCTTCTGGGCTGCTGACCAGCTCAGACTTCCACAGGAGACATAATTCTCTTGTTCACACATTGCGAAGGATTCATTCTTAAAGCACCTCAAACTCTACACTTTACATACTTTTTATCTGAATATTTTTATTTCTTAACACATCCAAGAACAAACATAAAATGGTATTTTAATTTTTAAGGAGGTGAGATAGGTCTATGCGGTTATTTCTGTTATTTTTGTGTTTTCCTGAAACTTTCCCATGTATCCAAAGGGCTATAAAGACAAGCTGTATTGTTTATGCACCTGAAATGGTGATACGGGGCTTGTCCACACTGGGGATATATCACACAAATACCCTTGTTGGTCCACAGCAGAATCCGGTTAACGTCTGCTCTTTCCTCCCACGTGCTGAGTAGATGAACAGCCCTGCTCTCAGCCTGATGGGAATATCGACAGTGCTCTAGGAGTTTTAGTTCCAAGGTGGGAGTGGAGCCCATACTCCATGCTCGGAGCTCACCTGCCATGTGACATCTCGGTCTAGAAAATGCAATGGAGGCTTTTATTAACCTCTTCAGTTGGCCTTTTATAAATTCCTCTTTGGTCCATAAGCTTGCAGGAATGTCTTGCTTGTCTGGGAGATAAAGTTTGCCGCGCCCATCACTCACCAAGTGTGTGGCTGTCACTTGGGGTCAGAGACTAGATTTCATTGTGATGGTGATGAACAGGGGTCCTTACATAGCGCTTATCCTTAATCATGTTATGCATTTAACCTTTCCAACTCAGACCATAAAACTTAATGAAATATGTCCCTGGAAGGCGATCAGAGTGGTATCCATCAGAAACTTGATTTAATGCTTTTTCCTTTGGGACCAGATGATTTCCTGAAGCCTATCCAACTCCAATATGATTATCCAGATGCAGACATATCAGGATTGAGGATGAGCTGAAGACAGAGACGGGTTGGGGGATTCTGAAAAACTGCAGGGACAAGATCTCCATCTCCTGTCCTCAGTGTCTGGGAGCATGTCTGATGCACTCAGTGGTCCTTACTGGTTGGTTGAAAGCTTTTCACAAATAATTTTACTAGCCTCTCTCTGCCAAAACTTCTCTTCCCAAACACCGCCTGGAACAGAGGCAGGCTGGATCGCGGCAAACAGTCCTTAGGATTCGCTTCTGCTCGGGCCATGCGGCGCTCTCCTTGGGTCTGTCCTGTTTCAGGCTGTGAAGACACAGGCTTCCAAGAAAGCTATGGCTGACCGCAGACACAGAGGTGGCAGACCTACAACTTTGGTCTTGTCCTTAGGGCTAATGTTTTGGGTGCTGCATGGGGGATCGCTGGAGAAGCAGGTATGTGGTACCTGAAAGTCACAGGAGATGAGAAGGGAGGGATGGGGAGATGCCTGCATCCTGGGGAGGGGGGTGGGCAAAGGAGGCCCAGAGTGTCCAGTGGGAGAAGAGGCCAAGTGCAGGGGTGGGTGGGAAGGAACACAGGGGCCACAACTCCAATATGATTATCCAGATGCAGACATATCAGCAAAGAGCATACTTTCAATGTGACCCCATGACCTTGGACGGGATGCCAAGAACCCCAGCCCCGCACGCCTGAGCCTGCCAACAGTGACGTGGTCCGACAGGGCCAGCTGAAAGGAAGTGGTGTAACTGGCACCTTCCTGAGGAAAAGCCGTTGGGGAAAATATGTCCTTTTCATGCCAAGTGAAATATGTAATATTCTAAAATTTACTATCAGTTGTTCCATGGGAGTGGGAAAGCTACCAATATCTTCATGGGGAAAAAAAAAGTGAGTCACATCATGTTGGTCATTTTGGAAATATTCAGTGAAGAATAATAAATAGTGCAATTTTTCCAAATCCAACTTCGCAAACACGGAAAGAGTCGGGCACATGCATTTAAATCCACTTATGACATTTCTCCATTTAAGGACCTGGGGTGAGAGTGCCTTCTACTTCTGTGACTCCCCCCGAGCTTTCACTGAACCCTGATGCCAGTTTTGTCTTCCTGCGCCAAGTCTGGTCATGATGAAGCCACGTGATTTTAGCACAAACATGGCTCAGGTGATCCTGTCACCGCTTGGCCACCATGATCTATTTGTGAAGAGATGACACAGGGCTGGGGATCCAACATTCACTGAGGTGATGGTTATGGGGTCACCCAGGGTACGAGCTGCACTTTACACACACTGACTCATTTAATCCTCAGGCTAATGACAAGGGGAAGGGAGGTTAGTCTTTACTTTGCAGATGAGCACATGGAGCACGGAGAGGTTGAGTGAGCCTTCCAGGTCACACGGGTGAGGGGGATGGGACTGGAGCAGCTTTGAGCTCTGTGTGCAGCAGGGGCCTTGCGCTGTCCAGCACCCATTCCTGATGAAGGACATGAACCCATCTGGCTACGCCGGGCTTTCGCTGTCCAGCACCTGATCATCCTGAAGGACATGAACCGATCTGCCTAGGTCAGGCTGAGGGATGACCCACGTCCTCCCTTCCTAATGTGTCCCCTGGATCTGGGACAGTGACTGTCCAAGTTGTAGCATAACTGGGGGACGTGGATGGAAGGGAATGGACTCACAGTGAAGCCGGGCCATGGGCGCAGCATTTCCATGTTTCCACAGCCCTCACAGTCTCCCAAAGGCAGCAAGCCATGTCCTGGTCACCTGGGGAACAAGGGCCACTGGGCTAGTCAGATTCCCAGGTACACACATTTACCATCTAGCTCAGAGTGTGCTCTTGTTGGCCAGCTCAAGAAGGACACACCGGGAGTCTGGAAACTCTTTGGGGAGTCGGGATGCCCAACTGTTAACAGCTGCTCCCAGGAGCATGCCCCGAGGCTTCCATCAGAGAAATCAAACTCACACATATCTAGAATCCTACAGCTGTTTTAGGCTGTGCAGCTCCAGCTCAATGACGTTTTCCCCAGGACCAGAAGGAAGATGGGGGTGACCGTCCCCCAGAGTCCCTCTGCAAAGTGCCCAGGGGAGGGGTGGTCACATGCTACATAGATCTGTGACATTCCTTACACGGTCCTCAAGTGGAAGTGTTGAGTCCCCCATTACCAGCAAGCCTCAGCCCTCCGGTTCAGGGGCGGCACGTGGTAATCCACTTGACTTTTCAGCCAGTGCGGTAGAGATTTTCCCCACTGTCCATGATGCCAGAGGAAGGGCAGGGAGTCTGGTGGGACAGCTGCCTTCAGGTAATAATGGGAGAGCCAGTCTGCTCTTAAGAGCAGAGTCTGAAGATCGTGCTGGGGTCATTTCTTGCAGTCCTCAGGTCAACTCTCCTTCTGAACATCCACTCCTGTGAACCAACGACTTCTTTGTTTTCCTGGAATGGGCCATGCTTTCAGTCATGGACTGTCAAAGAACATCCATGGATAGAATCACTTACCAGGACTGTGCTGGTCCTTTATGAACCCAAACTCAAGGCTAGATGCAGATTATCAAAGGACCTCATTATGCATGAAGGAGCGCATTCACCTAGAAGGTCCTTCCATCCAGCTCATCACCCAAAGGATCAAGGTCCCATAGTGTGCACACTCCTACTGCTTGCTACCAAAGACTTGTCAAGCTAGGCTCCTTCCATGACTTGTTGTGGTCAGAACACCGATCAAGAACACTGAAATAGCAGCATGTGGCTTTAAAGAATGCACTTCAGGACACCTGCTAGGAGAATCTAGACACAGGCTTTGGCATACACACACATTTCCCTGAAGGGAGACGGTACAACGAGTGCAGATTCACCGACATGTGTTAGCCGTGACTGCAAAGCAATCATGTGGAATGGGCGATCCCAAACAGAAAAGTGCATTAATGCATCTGGAATAGATTCTGACCTGCAAAAAGCTCACACTTAACTCCTGAGGAACACATCTGTTGTGGGAAGAGCAATGCACTTGCAATGGGGAAAAAAATCAGACAGAAGCAATGGCCCCACCTCATCAATTAATGTTTATGTGGCCAGTTACCGGCTACTGAGCACTGACTGTGCACCGGGTGAGAGGATGAGGAGGGAGATAAGGTCTCTGCTGTAGGCATTGTGTTGAGTGTCATGGCTTAGGAAAAAATCTTTAAAACCCTAAACTCATGACAAGGGTACATCGTATGAAAAGGCTCTTGGAGGAAAGGTGCTCTGCAGAGGTCACAATCCAGCAAAGACCCAGAGGAAGTATGAGAGCCAGCCAAGGGATGTCAAAGAGCAGCCCGTTCTAGGCAGGGCAAAGGCACAAGCAAAAGCCCTGAGGTCAGCATGTGCTGGGCATGTTTTGGGGGAGGGCAAGTGTACGCATTGGGTGGAAAGGGATGAGCAAAGGGGAGGCCATGGGTCAGACAGAATATGGGGCAGAAAGCGCATGGCTTCTGGCCTTGATGGAAACTTTGGATTTCACTCTAGCTAATACGGGAGACACGGGCTGACTTTTTTCTTCTGGCAGAAAAAAAATCTTAATCATGTCCTCTCCATTTTTAGGATAATAGTAGTGTGCTAGAAAAATTAATTAAAACACCCAAGCCTCCACAAAACCCAACTTCTGAATCCACTCAGAAACTTCATAAAAATAGAACTACCCTTCTTTACAAATGTACACACATTTTCATGATGTTTATATAAAAATGAAATTTCATACCTGTTAAGACTTTAGTCATGCAACTTCAAAATGTATACTTTTGTTTAACGATGCTTTTAACTGAAAGTGGAGTAGGAAGAGAGAACGTTTTTAAGCTTCAGTGCACGTTCTGCATGCGTGTGCATGTGTGTACATGCATGCATGTTTGCCACACACACCCACTGTGCATCGTCAATAATGAGGTGGCAGAGATCCAACTGCCTCTTAGGTTTCACAAGCTGTGTGTTCCACGCTTAGACTCTAGTGTAAATGGCAGCCCTGTGCCTCCCAGCCCCCCAACACCCAGAATTGTGCAAAGTGTGTCTTACACTCACAACACGGCTGTTCCTGGTTATGGACACAGCATGCATGAGCTCTGTTTCCAGCCTCTAAATTATCCTCTTTGTCTGGTTTCTCTCTGCCTCCAACACAGCGGGCATATTAATGAGAGATTAATTTTCCTTTAACAATGATCCCTATTAGACCAGGCAAACGTCCCCTAGATCAAAGAAAAATTGGTACCAGAAAAGACAACTTGAAAAGAATCTTCTTAAAACAGGGTCCAACACTTCAAAATCAACAATGAAAAAAAATTTTTTTAAAGGTTTAGGACATCAGGTATAAAGCTAAAATTATTATAACAAGTTGCTTCCTGCCACTCCCAGAAAATTGAGGTTCTATTGCAACTCTGGGCAGAGAACACGAACCAACTCTTTCTCTAATGCATGCGACGTGTACAGAGGCTAAAAACATTAACTGGCTAAATATGAACCTTAAAAAGCAGCACACCATCTTTGCTACTTCTTCATCAATAAGAACTGCGGAATTCTTAAAAACTGGAAGGGGTCCTTGCCTCTCTGAGTCTCTGAGCAGCTCAGAGAAAAAGGCTACGTCTGAGCTTACATTTACTATTTATTTACTTACTAGAGGCAAAGATAGATACATCTGAGCAAGCAGGGTGGGATGACCGGAAATGCCACCGGGAATGGACACTGTTTGACAAGACGCCCGAGTCTGTCTCTGGATTGTGAAGAGCTGAGCCCTTGACCTATCCTTCTGGGTAACCCGGCGTGAAGTGTGTCCTGCTTGCCCTGAGACGCTTCCTTCAGGGTGCACGGCTGCGTTCTCGCTGTGGCTCTTCTCTGCATGGCCCCCTCTGTCTCTGCAGGGGAGGGCGGAGCTTCTGCCTCTCTTGGGTATTGTGAGCACTCGGACAGCACCTGACTCAGAGCAACCCTTCCGTTTAGGCCCGCGGGATATCCCTGTGCCCGCACTGTGTAGTTGCCGGCCTGCGGTGTTGTCTTGCATTTGTAGGATGCGTCTTCCTTTGTTACTTCTCGTTTGTAAGGATTTGGACAATTTTAAGCATCTGTTCTTCCAGAGGAATTAGACATTTATTTTGTTATTTTCCTGAACACCCTGTTAGGATTTTAAGGAGTGTGAAGATCGTATTTATAGATTAATCTCTGGTGTGTCCACTGATTTTTTTTTTTTAAAGATTTTATTTATTTATTAGTTAGAGAGAGAGAGAGCGCAAGCACAGGCAGACAGAGAGGCAGGCAGAGGCAGAGGGAGAAGCAGGCTCCCCGCCAAGCAAGGAGCCCAATGTGGGACTCGATCCCAGGATGCTGGGATCATGACCCGAGCCGAAGGCCGCTGCTTAACCAACTGCGCCACCCAGGCGTCCCTATTTTTTTATTTTTAAAAAGATTTAATTTATTTATTTGACAGAGATCACAAGTAGGCAGAGGCAGGCGGGGGCGGGGGGGAAGCAGGCTCCCCACTGAGCAGAGAGCCCGATGCGGGGCTCGATCCCAGGACCCTGAGATCATGACCTGAGTCGAAGGCAGAGGCTTAACCCAGTGGGCCACCCAGGCGCCCCCCACAGCTCTTTTTTTAATGATCATTTGGGAGTACTGAACGCTGTTGGGTTCCTCTCCTCATGTTTCATCATATTTCATATCCCTTAGTAAAGCTCTGAAGGTTACTCTTGGGAACTTGGCATTTGGACACAAGGCTGTGTGGCAGCGCTGGTACGAGTCCAGAAGGACAATAATGAGTCGGGGGTTCCAAACTTCTTTGCGTCTGGAGTCTCTTGGAGGATAGGATGTTTATGACATCCTGCACACACATTGTGACATCTGCACACACAACTCTGTGTGTGTACATATGTGTACACGCATGTGTACATGTCATAGTTTCATGGGGTCCATGCCCATTCAAGGGTCACGAGTTATGTAAACCTTGTAATGACTTTTTAAAAATTTACTTATTTGAGAGAGAGCGAGGGACTCTGAAGCAGACTCCATGCTCAGCACAGAGCCCCACGCAGGGCTCAATGTCACAACCCTGAGATCGTAACTTGAGCTGAAACCAAGAGTCACACACTTAATGGACTGAGCCACCCAGGTGCCCCTGTAATTAATGACTTTATAAATGCAGAAACTAACTGCTACAATTTGGAGAGAAATCCTCCTTTATTCCAAGTGATCATAACAGAGCTACGTCTGTATTTCTACTTTCCTACGTCTCCCTCAGGAGAAAGGAAACATCAAGGAATAGAGGAAAATTAAGGGAGAAAGTCTGTCTAATTCTCTCTCCCTCTCACACACACACAGAAGAAGACAAGCCGGCCCAGTATGAAAATATAACTATTTCACTGGATCCTCCTGGAGAAAATGTAAAGACTTTCTGTGTCTTTAATCATTCCTGTTCCAACAACAAAACACCATGTAAGAGAAATTTCCAACCTGTGCACACTGAGAACCCAGTGGGTGAATCACTTGTATGAATTACAAATTACCACTTGCTACAATTTGGGGAGCTAATCGTCACAAGCCTTACAAGGCTCTCCTATGTTGTTCTAAGCTCCATAAAATAAACAGAAGGATGCCTTTACATATGGAGTGTGAAAACCCTGCATACCGATACATAGTACACTCACATATTTGAACACTACGTTATTGCGTTTTCGTATGTTATGGAACTCAGACCCTGGAGCTTATAAAACAGTGCATATGAAATAGGAAACATCATTCCCTTGATTTGATACACACACAGGCCCGCAACTGAAATGGCTGAATGGCCCAGGACGTTGAGCTTCTTTATAAAGGCACAGAGAAAACACCAGAGAGTTGTGAAATCTGTTTACATTGGTGATGCTGGGGGAGGCGGATATGCTATTGGTATACACTTTTTTTCATTTTTATTTTAAAATACCTTTATCATGAACACCCAAATAATAAATATCATCATCATCAAAAAAAAAAAAAACAAGGAAATTATTCCATTTGGAGAGAAAAAAGCAGATGGCCACAATGAGATACAAATTCTTCTGAGTGGGCTAGATGAATGCTAGAAAAAAGACCTCTGTATAATTAGATCCTGGGCCAAGGTTCTGTGACGAGAGCCAGAGACAACGGCATCCTTACTGTTTTCTCAGGATACAGCCCTTCATTTAGGAGGCTGTCTACCACCCCCCGCAGAGAGCAGACTCACGGGCTGACTGTGCCTTGCTATGGATGTGGAGTTCTAGAACAGTCACCCTTGGAACGCTGATGGACAGCTGCCAAGGGGAACGGGTGCCCAAACCTGAGTCCAGTCAGAGTGAAAGCACCTGTGGGAAGGACAGATGCCCCCCGCAATTGCTCCTGAAATGCCCTTTCGTGTACTTGGGTGCCTTGCTGGAAATCCTGACTCCTAATAAATATCTTGATGAATGTATTAGGATAAAAGGGAGGTAGCATTTTCCAAGAACTGACTGTTCCCTTATGGTAACTGCATGTCCTCTGGTCCTCTGGTCCTCTGGCCACTGGCTTAGACAGCGGTCCATCCTTGCCTTTAGATGGGGGCTCTGGGATGTGGAGTCTATGCCTCAACCCATAGGGAGGACGGCGCTCCCATCGTCTCAAGGAGGCTAGCTCTCCACCAAAATGGACAGGTAAGCCCTCATGGATACACATGACCTCATGAAATACTCCTCCCCTATGCAAGCATCTTCAAAAATCACACAATATATATGACGATACATTGATTCAGAAATACTTATTTTTCCCACGCTCACATTCCATGATGATTTCAACATCGCTGTCTTCATCACAGACAATGTCCCTCCCTAGCACAGCTGATTCTCTCATCTATCCTGTCCGTTGTGTATTCATGAGCCTTGAGAAGGTAACCCGGCGCTGTATTGCTTTTCAGACGGAAACTTGTAAGACTTATCTGCAATCATGAGGTCATTTCCTCAGGACTAATGAGTGAGTCTGTATTAAAGGCAATCTGCCCCCTCCCTTACTTACTCAAAATCAGTTCTGATGTAAACTCTGTAGACACCATAACTAGCACTGACTAGGGGAGGATAAGCTGATGCGTCTTCCCCAACTAGTTATGAGCTAGTAACTCAGAGGGCTTCAGTTCTGCTCCCCTGTCCGTGAACTCTGGCTGTGATTCCATTGAACAGTGGTCCTGTTGTTTCTGCAAGCAATCAGGGCCAGAGAATTTTCTGCATGAGCAATTACACTCGGCATGATGCAATCCTTGAGTTTCCCCTTAAGGCTGTTTCAAAAGTTATATGCTTTTTGGGTGGTTGTTTCTCATTTTGGTAAGCATTCAAAAATCAAATGTCATAATATAGGAAATTTCGTAAGAACGTCACGCTAAGAAATCACCCTCTTTTCTGAAGGATAACTTTTTTGGGAAGAACTTGTCTTGTGTTTGTTCATGCAAATGTCAGAGACACGAATTTACCCCGGGCTTCTAACTCCAAAACGTATGCTTTTCCTATCACACCGGGAGAGAATTCACAAATAACACTTTCTCTCTGTGACTCAGGCCATCCCTCCCGGAATTCCAGTAACTTCACATTACTCGTCCCCCTAGAGACTGAAATAGCCCCCCTTGCTTATCACACTGAGAGCAAATGGCTCTGTGTGGTACCAGAAGCCTCTCGAAGGAAGCCAGCCACTTGGCATACCAACAGCATAGATTTCTGCCTGGCGAAGCCCATTCTATAATGTGGTTTTTCTGAATTTTAGTATTGCTAGGGAAGTTGCATTCAGGTTCTAAGTGCTTTGGGAGAGCATAAACTCTCATCGATAGAGAAATACAGCCTCGCCTACCTGATTCCTTCCGGAGCAATCCAGTGCAACGGAGCTCCCTCTCTCCCATGGTGGATACACTGGACATTGGCACCATCCAGTATGGCAGCCATTGGCCACGTGTGGCCACAGAACACTCGAAATGTGGCTAAAATGGCTGAGGGTCTGAACTTGTCACCAAACATAATTAGAATTTCAAGAGCCGCAGGTGGCCAGCGGTCTTCCCAATGGAGCACGAAGTGCCCCCCACGTAACACTATGAGAAGCACAAACAGGAAGGCCACCAGGATTGAAAATACTTGGTTTAGGCAGATGCTGCCTTCCAAGTCCTGAGACCCCGTATGTCTTTTTCTCACACATACAGTCTTGCGATAAGTAGTCTGTGTCTGTTTATTTTTTTTAATTTTTTTAAAAATTTTTTTATTTACTTGATAGACAGAGATCACAAGTAGGCAGAGAAGCAGGCAGAGAGAGAGGAGGAAGCAGGCTCCCTGCTGAGCAGAGAGCCCAATGCGGGGCTCGATCCCAGGACCCTGAGATCATGATCTGAGCTGAAGGCAGAGGCTTAACCCACTGAGCCACCCAGGCGCCCCAGTAGTCTGTGTTTATATGTAAGCGCACATAAGCACATATGTAAAGATGTGTATCTTTTCACGTACTTGGCAGGATACGTCGGAGAGGGATCTCTCAACCTGGGATCACTGGTCCAAGAGTAAACTGCATACGTGATTGTTGGGATTCCACCAAATCCTCTTCTATAGGGTCGTGCCATTTTTCACTTCCCAGAAACCTAAAAGAGCTTATTTACTCCCAGCCATGCCCTCTATGCCCTCTGGTCTTCCATTAATCATTTGGGTGAGACGTGGGATTTCAGAATACTTTACATTTGCATTTGTCTTTCAAGGAGCAAGACTGAGCATATTTTCACAAGGGTAAGATCTATTCGCTTTTCTTTTCTGCACCTCTTTATTTCTCTAAACATTTTTCTTAGGGCTATTGATCTTTTTTTCCTTCTCTGGCTTTAAAAACTCCTCATAGGGATATGGTTGGGTCTGCTTTATAACCTGCAAGTGGTTTCTACAATTTGTTATTTTCCCCTTCTTATTTTTTTTTCCATGCATGGCTTATGTCATCCTGCTTATCCATATTTTTCTTCCTGTATTGTGAGTCCAAGAAGAATCTTTCTCAGTGTCAGACTACAGAGAAATTCACCCACATTATCTATCTAGTTACCGTTTCACTGTGTTTTGCTTTTGCATTAAAATCCTTGCTTTGTTTCGTATTTATCCTGGTATATGTGAAGAGTGGCTCCAATTATATCACTTTCTTTTTTTTTAAAGATTTTATTTATTTAGTTAAGAGAGAGAACAAAGGAGAGAGAGAAAGAGAGAGCATGAGCAGGCAAGAGGGGCAGAGGGAGAGGGAGAAGCAGATTCCTCAATGTTCAGGGAACCCAACATGGGGCTCTATCCCAGGGCCCTGGGATCATGACCTGAGCTGAAGGCAGTCTGTTGACCCACTGAGCCCCCGAGCACTCCTATCATTTTCATATGGCTAACCCAGCTATTCTAATACTTCTTATTTAAGATGTCCATCTTTGCTCCCCTGATTCATGATGTCATTTCCTTGCTACTATATTTCAGTATGTTACTGAGTTTCTAAAATTTCCTACAATGTTCTACTGCTGCATCTCACTGTTAGACATGCCAGTAATGCATGTACCAACACCACGATCCTGCTTTAATTGTATAAGCTCTATGACACGTGTTAATATCTGCTGGGTATACTAGTAGACTCCTCATGCATTCTGTTCAGAACATTTCTGAATCCTCTTGTTTATCCTCCTAAATGAACTTTCAAAGCAACTCCTCGAGGTCTAATTATGGTGATTTCACTGAAAATGCATTGAATTTATATATTGCCTGAAAGAAAATGAACATCTTCATGATCTAAAGATTTCCTAATCAAGGACATGGCATGTCTTGCCATTTCAAGTGTGTGTCTATGGAATTTTCTGGAAACACAATTCTTTCATCTGCAAAGGGAGATGGTCTCCCTTCTGCCTCTCTGATTCCCATGCCTGGAATTGATCTCGATGGTCTAATTGAGAGACAAATGTCACCACACAATGTCAAATGACTGGGAAGAGAGTGGGCATCTTAATCTCATTCCTACTTGAGGCAATCCCTATCTTTAGCTCTTTGTTTTCAGCACTATTTCTGTTAGATGTGCTATTTTTGAGTCCTAAGCTTTCTGAGGTGCTGAGGGGATGCTGGATTTCTAGTTCCTCACTCGGCTGCACAGCGGTCCCACCATCTGCAACCTCCAACCTTTCCCCTGGCATCTCCCCTCCTCCTGTGCCTTCACTGGTGTGTGCCATTCCCTTTTCCATTCCTTCCAAGATCTGATATGACTCCTTGTAGTGGGGGCGCCCATATGCGCTTGTGTTCCTTCCCTGTAACCTAGAATTGCCAAGTGGAAAGCTGAGACTCAGAACCATCTTAAATGTCTCTTGTGTTCATCTGTCTTGAAAGTTAGTCTCTTGATAACCTATGTTAGAATGATTAGCCAAAACAACAGAAAATAGCATTTCAGGAGCGCCTGGGTGGCTCAGTGGGTTGAGCCCCTGCCTTCAGCTCAGGTCATGATCCTAGGGTCCTGGGATTGAGCCCCGCATCGGGCTCTCTGTTCAGCGGGGAGTCTGCTTCCCCCCGTCTCTCTCTGCTCTGCCTCTCTGCCTACTTGTGATCTCTCTCTCTGCGTCAAATAAATAAATAAAATCTTAAAAAAAAAAGAAAAAGAAGATACCATTCCAAAGCCATTCTACACGTGTATATGAGTACATATATCTATCATCTATCGCTTATCTAACTCATCTGTCTATATCTATCTCCATCCATTCATCCATCCATCCTATCTGTCCTATACCCATCTATCTACAACTGTCATTAAAATTTACAGTGACACTCATTGCTTTTGCAGAGTCGAGTTCCCACTTAAACAACAAACAAACAAACAAACAAACAAACATCCAGGACTGGGGTCTCTCCCAAAGCGTGAGCAGCATGAATTGACTGACTTGCTCACAGAACCCTCCATGGAACACATGGCTAGTTGCCCATCCATCTTTCCTTTATGCCCATCTTTCCTTAACAAACACAAACTCTCCCCTTGCATTTGGGATGGCTGGTGCACAGTTCTGCTCAATAGTTTAGAAAGAACAAGTCTGCTGTACGCCGTAGTCACCTTGCTCTCCTGCTCTGAGAGCCGCTCTTCCTTCTTGTTCTTCCTTCAGAGAACGATGCACAGGGAGGGCCTGTCTTAAAACCACAAGGAAGGGCATACTTTGGGGACAGAAGCGTGGAGATCCAGAGCCAATTCTGGACACGGATGCACCAGACCTGGACAGCCTTCATCTGGACTAGTATTTTGTCAGACAAAAATACAACCCTTCATCAGGTAAAATTACCATAGCCCAATTTCTGCCACACAAATTCAAAGAACCTCTACCCTATACTTTTCTGGGTATTTAATATTACTAGTTTGACACTGAAAACTGCTCTAGAAAGTAAGCTGTCCTGTTTCCCACAGTCTGGGCATAAAACTCATTTGGGAGGATGGAATGATTTTTGTACCTTAAGAGAAATAGACGCTCTTTTAGAAAAAATTAGCTAGGTCCCCCTTTTCAGCAAGCAATGCTTCTGATTACTTTGGACTTCTGAGGATGGTAATATGTTTCCCCAAGGACTGGGGCTCCATGAAAACTGACTGCCTGGTAAGTACTTTGCTAAGTGCAAAATTCATTTCAAACTCTTACCTTGACCTTGGAGAGGTCAAACCCTATCTATTCCAGGAGAAAGAAAACCAAACAATATGGCAAATACTCTAACGGAGATTTTGGACAGGGAGCTAGTAGAATGCAGAGAAATAAGTCACATGAGTTAAGTATTAGGAAACTTTGCTGGCATGCGTTAAATATGTCCAATATTCAACAGGTGCTCATAAAATATTTTCTAGACGGAATTAAAGCATTTGACCGGATCTCTAGCCAGAACACAACCATGTGTACCTCTGAGCACACTGGCCCTCTATCGCTTCATCCTGAAGAGTCAGTCAGGTCAGTGGAATGGAACTTTTTTGTCTGGCTAACTCTCCTTCCGGCTGCACCCAAGAGCCCTCCTGAATCTCCCCCTAAAAGCGGGGATGCCCCATTCTTCCTTCTTCCGACACCATTCCCTCTGTCTGCTTAGCGCCCATCAGTCTGCAGTTAAATACTTGTTCTGTGCTCGTCTTTAGCTTCCATTCATCCAACGACACCGAAACCCTCGGGAGGGAACAGAATGGATATCTGGCGCATCATTTCCCCCAGCACCCAGCACATGGTCCACGCTCAATGACCATACATTAGATAAATGAGTGAGCATCAGCACTGCTGAAAATATTTTTTCTCTTTTTTTAAAAGATTATTTATTTATTTATTTGACAGAGATCACAAGTAGGCAGAGAGGCAGGCAGAGAGAGAGGAGGAAGCAGGCTCCCCACTGAGCAGAGAGCCCGATGCGGGGCTCGATCCCAGGACCCTGAGATCGTGACCTGAGCCGAAGGCAGAGGCCTTAACCCACTGAGCCACTCAGGCGCCCCTGGAAATATTTTTCTAACTTTGTTCAGAAGTCACTCCTCCCTCTGCCAACAGAAGGTCTAGTTTGACATCAAGACCATTTTTGATAGGAAAATGTCACGGCGGAAAGGAAGCTCTATCCTTGTAATTGGGAAGATATCTTCTACCACACACACAAACGAGTGCACCCCCAGAGCTACTATTTCCTGCCAGAGGTTCGATTCACTTCCCAAACAGTGTCCCTGGCCCATAACTGTCACTTGTGATGTACGCTGAGTTCAGGTCAAAGTGATGTGCCTTTCCAGCCGGTGGTTCTACTTCTGGACCTCGTCCACCATCCCCACGTAAGCATCCGGCTGCTACCACAGAAGCCACGTCTCCTGCAATGACTGTCCATCTCGTCCTCCAACAAAGCCACGAAGGCCATCTGGGTACAGAGACACCAGGCGGTTCCTGTTACTACAGACAGCTCACGTCAGACGTCTGGTGATCAGACAGCGAGGCTGAGACACCGAGGTCAGGTGGAGATGAGCGGGAACCTCATTTTCCTCAGGGGAGTTCAGACTCCTGCTCTTCCTTGTTACATGTTGGCCACACTTGGTTTGGAGGTGGGTACCTTTAGGGCTAAGGACATTAAGTGGCCCCTTCTATACCAGGTTGAAGAGTGTCCCACAAATACTCGTATGTTCTTGGAGCCTCAGAATATGGCTGTGTGTGGAAATCGCATCTTTACAGCTGAAATTAGTTAAGATGAAGTCACACTGCACTAGGGTAGGCCCTGAATGCAATGGCTGGTGCCCTCATATGAAGGTCATGTAAAGACACAGGGGGAGACACACAGGGAGAAGGAAGGTGACCGTGGGGGCAGAGACCAGAACAATGCAGCTCCAGTCAAGGACACCAGCGATTCCTGGCAACACGAGAAGCTGGGAGGGAGGAGAAAGGAGGGGCCCCCGTGCACACCTTGGTTCCGGACTTCCAGCCACAAAACTGAGAGCACGAATCCTCAGTTTCCATCCCCTGGCAGGTCATCTGTTATGGCCAATTAGGAGCAAGAAACTGGCAAAACATCTTCTGTATATATTCCTTGGGGAGGCACGGATTTCCCAGTTTCACCCTCAGGTTCAGGTGGGACTAATGCCATGCCCATGACCCCAGGGTGGACACAGGACCCAGGCCTGGGCAATCAGCATGGACTGGGATGTGGTCAGGAATAGGGATGTGACTAATGAGAGAGAGTAAATCCCAGAAATCCCCTGCTTTCTGGAAAAGTCTCTTTTCCCTGGATGCCCTGGGATGACGATGTAAGTGTAGGTGCAGCTGCAACTATTTTGCAATCATATAGGAGCAGGCGCCGGCAGAGGACACTATGTGCTGCCTGAGGATGAAAAGATCTTCAGATGGAGAGGCTCCGCTTCCGGTAACAGGGGTCAATGTAATTATTAAAGCTCTGCCTCAAACCAGAACTGCCACTTTACCTTTCAGTTGTACGAATGTTACCTTTTATAGGCAATCCACCTCCATTCTGTTTTCTGTTACTTTCAACAAGGGGAATTCTAGATATAATTTTGTTTGAATGAGGCTACATCAGACTACATTTTCTTCACCGCATCTTGGGTTAAATCCTACCCCACGGGAGCGTAAAGTGCCACATCTGTGGCCTTTTGTTTCGAGAACTGCCAAGTTATCTTTAGAGATTTTATAGAGCTGTGTCTGAATTCTCTTTTAAATGTAAACATTACCTAAAAGGTATTTGGGGCTCATTTATTTCAGAGGAGGTAGGGACGGTTAATTTTTGTATTTAACTATATGTCACCCTTGGATCAAAAGGAATCAAGGGTATTGAAATTGTTGTAAACATAAATTTAGGGCATAACTTCAGCTTCATCTTGACGGGCACCATCACAGCTTGGTAGTGATTTCTGGAGAACCATGTTACGGAGGATTCTGAGTCCATGAGAGCTCAAGGGGCGTGGGGGGG
>RCUC01041068.1:0-13436 GCA_003697995.1 Taxidea taxus jeffersonii | reverse complement strand
CCCCGTGAGGTCTTCACCCCAGTTTAGCCTCTGGAGTGATGTCCCTCCGTGGAGCCGACTTTTAAAAGTTCTGATTTTGTGCTCCGCCGCTTGCCGGGAGCCGGCCCCTCCCCCTGGGGTCTATCTTCCCGTCGCGTTGGATTCACTTCTCCGCTGGTCCTACCTTTCAGAAAGTGGTCGAATTTCTGTTTCTAGAATTGTTGTTTTTCTTCTCTTCGATCTGCTGTTGGATTTGTAGGTGTTCAGAATGGTTTGATAGGCTATCTAGCTGATCTCCTGCTGGCTGATGTCGTCTCAGCCTCCTGCTTCTCTGCCATCTTAACTCCAGCCCAATAGTGGGGATTTTAACATGCCAGTTACGTCAATGGATAGATCATATCCAGACATATATGAAACCTTGTTTCAGTAAGAAAACATTGATCTTCAAAGATCATTAGACTAGATGGACTTTAATAGATATATATATAGAGAGAATGTTTCCTCTAAAAGCAATAGAATAGGGCGCCTGGGTGGCTGAGTGGGTTAAGCCGCTGCCTTCTGCTCGGTCATGATCACGGGGTCCTGGGACTGAGTCCTGCATCGGGCTCTCTGCTCAGCAGGGAGCCTGCTTTTCTCTCTCCCTCTCTCTCTCTGCCTGCCTCTCTGCCTACTTGTGGTCTCTCTCTGTCAAATAAATAATTAAAATCTTTAAAAAATAAAAGCAACAGAATATACATTCTTCTGAAGTGCACATGGAACATTCTCCCAGATAGATTACATATGAGGCTACAAAACAAGTCTCAATAAATTAAAGAAGGATGGAATATATGAAGCATCTTTTCTAATGACAGTGGTATGAATCTAAAAATTAATTACAAGACGAAAACTGGAAAAACTACAAATACATGGAGATTAAACATGTTACTGGACATCTACAGGGCTATAGGAAAAAAAATTAAAGGAGAAATTAAAAAATCTAGAGATTAATGAAAACAGAAATATTATATACCAAAATCAATCAGATGCAGCAAAGAACTAAGAGGGAAAGTTATAGAAATAAAGACCTACCCAAAGAAAAGAGAAATCTCCAGTAAACAATTTGATTTTGTACCTAAATAAACTAGAAAAAAATCCCAAAGTTAGTAGAACGAAGGAAATAATAGAGGAAATAAATGAAAGAGATGAAAAAGATAATAGTAAAGATCAATTAAGAGCTGATTCTGAATAGATAAAATAAATTAAAATTTTAGACTTGCCAACAAAAAAAGAGTGCTCAAATAAGTAAAATCAGAAACGAAAGAAGAGCTGTGTTAACATAGAAATAAAAGGGTCATAAGTGGTTATTATGAAGCATTACAATGAGATCAGCTTCAAACTGATACCAACACCAGACACATAGATTTAAAGGAAAATTATAGGCCAATATCCCTAATGAAATGAGATGCCAAAAACCTCAGCCGAATATTAGAAAATGAATTTAGTAAGTCATTAAAAGGATTATATGGGGTGCTTGATTGGCACAGTTGATTGAGTGTCTGATTCCTGGTTTCTGCTCAGGCCATGATCTCAGTGTCATACGATTGAGCCCTATGTCTAGTTCCATGCTCTGTGCAGAGTCTGCTTAAGACCCTCTCCTTCTTTGCCTCTGTCTCTCTCTCAAATAAATCTTTGGGATGCCTGGGTGGCTCAGTTGGTTAAGCATTTGCCTTCAGCTCAGGTCATGATCCCAGGGTCCTGGGATTGAGTCCCATGTTGGGCTCCTTGCTTTGGCTCAGGTCATGATCTTGGAGTCCTGTGATCAAACTCCATGTTAGACTCTCCACTCTGGAAGAGTGTGCTGGTTCCTCTGCCCCTTCCCTTGCTCCTGCTGTCACTTTCTCTCTCAAATAAATAAAATCTTAAACACACACACACACACACACACACACACACGGCTTTTACATCATGACCACATGGAATTGGTTCCAAGGATGCATGGATGATTCAGTATCTATAAATAAATCAACATGATAAACTGCATTAATGTAATGAAAGAGGAAAATCATGTGATCCTCTCGGTAGATGCAGAAAAAGCATTTGACAAAATTCAGCATTGATTTATGATAACTCTCAACAACATGGGCATAGAGAGAATGTGCCTCAATATAATAAAGGCCATATATGACCAAATGACAGCTAATATTCAACAGTGAAAAGTTGAAAGCTTTTCCCTTAAGATCAGGAATAGGACAAAGATGCCTATTATCCTTATTTTTATTTAACATAGTATTGGAAATTCTAACCACAGCGAGTAGGCAAGTAAAAGAAATAAAAACATTCATATTGGTAAGAAAGAAATGAAACTGTCACTATTTGTAGATGACATGGTATGATAAATAGAAAACCTTAAAGACTCCACCACAAAACTAACAGAGCTAATAAAGAAATCAAGGAAGCAACTCCATTTTCAATTGCACCAAAATGAATAATACAGTGATAAATTTAACCAAAGAGTTGAAGACCTGTACACTGAAAAATAGCAAGTATTGATGAAAGCAATTGAAGAAGAAACAAACAGAAAGATATTCTGTGCTCATGGAAGAATTAATATTATTAAACTGTCCAAACTACAACAGATAAACTACAGATTCAATGTAGTCCCTATTAAAATTACACTGAAAATTTTTTTTAAGATTTTTTTTTTAAATTTATTTGTCAGAGAGAGAGCAGGAGCGAGCACAGGCAGACAGAGTGGCAGGCAGAGGCAGAGGGAGAAGCAGGCTCCCTGCTGAGCAAGGAGCCCAATGTGGGACTCGATCCCAGGATGCTGGGATCATGACCTGAGCCGAAGGCAGCCGCTTAACCAACTGAGCCACCCAGGCGTCCCTACACTGAAATTTTTTACAGAACTAAAACAATTATAAGATCTGTATAGAACCAGAAAACCCTGAATAGTCAAAACAGTTTGAGAAAGAACAAAGCTGGAGGTATCATGCACCCTGCACCGTGATTTTATTTTATTTATTTAATTTTATATTTTCTCACCTATGAGAGAGAGAGAGAATGAGTGGTGGGGAGGAACAGAAGGAGGGAAAGAGAAAGAATCAGACTCCCTGCTGAGTAGGAAGCCCAACACAGGGCTTGATCCCAGGACTTGGATATCATGACTTGAGCCAAAGGCAGATGCTTAACTGACTGAGCCACCCAAGTGCCCTCATGCACCCTGATTTTAAACTGTATTACAAAACTCTAGCAGTCAAAACAGTATGGTGTTGGCATAAAAACAAACACATTGATCAATGGAATAGAATGGTAAATCCAGAAATAAAAGCACCAATATACAGTCAATTTATTTAAAATGGTGTTGCTAAACTTGACAGCTACATCCCAAGAATGAAAGTAGAACACTCTCTTGCACTCTGTACAAAGTTAACTCAAAATGGAATAGAAATATGGCTATAAGACTAGACACCATAAAAATCCTAGAAGAAAACTTTGATGATAATCTCTTTGATCAATCAGTTTTAGCAATATGTTTTTTGGATGTGACTCCAAAGGCAAGGGAAGCAAAAGCAAAAATAAACAGATGGGTCTACTTCAGATTAAAAAGTTTCTGCACAGCAAAGGAGAAACAACACAAAATGAAAAAAGAAAAAAAAAGCCTACTGAAATAAAACATATTTGCAAATCATGTAACTGGTAAGAGATTAATATCCAAAATATAGAAAGAGCTCCTAAAACTCAATTACAAAACCAAACCAAACCAAATCAAACCAAACCAGTTTTAAAAATGGTCAGTAGAACACACAACTCCTAATCTTGGCATTGTAAATTCAAGCCCCATGTTGGGTGTAGAGAGTACTTAAAAAATAAAATCTCAAAAAATTTAAAAAAGACACACAGAGGATCTCAATAGACATTTTAACAAAGAAGATACACTAATGGCCAAAAGATATGTGAAAATATTCTCAACATCACTAATTCAGCAGGAAATTGCAAATCAATACCGTAGAGATATTACCTAACACCTGTGGGGATGGCTGTTATTAAAAAGTGTTAGGGAGAATGTGGAAAAAACAGAAACCTCATTTAATTTTTGGTGGGATTATATATGGGTGCAGGATCTATGGAAAATAGTATTGAGGTTTTTCAAAAAATTAAAAATAGATATACTGTAGGTAGGATCCAGCAAAAGCACTACTGGGTAACATTGCAAAGAAAATGAAAACATAATTCAAAAAGATATTTCCACTTCTGTGTTTACTGCAGCATATTTAAATAGACAAGGTATGGGAGCAACCTAAGTGTCCATTGATGATGAATGGATGAACAAGAAGTCATGTATGTATGTATGTATACACACACACACACGTACACAATAGAATATTATCCATAAAAAAAGGAGGAAATCCTATCGTGCAACAGCATGAATTGAGCTTAGGGGTATTATACTAAATGAAATAAGTCAGACACAGAAAGATAAATACTGCATGATGTTGTACATATGGAATAAAAATAAACAAAACCCAGATTCATGATACATAGAACAGATCAGTGGTTGCCAGAAGGATAGGGCATTGGGGAGGTATAATTGTTAACATGAAATTAAGAAGTACCAACTTCCAGTTATAAAACAAGCCATGTGTATATGATGTATAGCTTAGAATATATAATCAGTAACATTAACTTTGTAAGGTGGTAGATGGTAACTAGACTTATTTTGGTAGCTATCTGGCAATGTATGTGAATGTGAACTCACTATGTTATACAGCTGAAAATAATATACTTTATGTCAGTTATATCATAAAAACTAAAATGATTATACACAACAGAATATTAGTATATTTACAGATATGCACAGCTATTGCCACAGTTTTAGAACCTTATCACATCATAGAGAAACCTTTACCCTTTATCTGTTTTAAATTTTACCCTTTATCTGTTACGCCCATTTCCTTATCCCATACCCCTAAGCAACAACTAGTTTGCCTTTGTCTCAATAGATTTTTCTCTTTTCAAAATTTATATGAGGGACGCCTGGGTGGCTCAGTTGGTTAAGCGGCTGCCTTCGGCTCAGGTCATGATCCCAGCGTCCTGGGATCGAGTCCCACATCGGGCTCCTTGCTCGGTGGGGAGCCTGCTTCTCCCTCTGCCTCTCTGTCTGCCTGTGCTCTCTCTCTCTCTCTCTAACAAATAAATAAATAAAATCTTAAAAAAAATTTATATGAATAGATTTTTATTTAAGTAATTCTGTATATCTTTTTTTCTGGGATGTTAATGATATGGATTTTAGATCTCACATTCCACATGTCTCTGAGGCTCTGTTCATTTGCTTTTTTTTTTTCTTTATTTTTTTAAGATTATTTATTTATTTATTTGACAGAGAGAGAGAGAGAGAGAGAGAGGGAGAGGGAGAACACAAGCAGGGAGAATGGGAGAGGGAGAAGCAGGCTTCCTGCTCAGCAGGGAACACAGTACAGGGCTCCATCCCAGGACCCTGGGATCATGACCTGAGCTGAAGGCAAACGCTTTAATGACTGAGCCACCCAGGCACCCCTGTTCATTTCCTTTTAATCATTTTTCATTTTCAATATTAGTTGGTCTTGCTCTTTTTTTAAGATTTTATTTATTTTCCAGAGATAGAGTAAGAGTGCACAAGCAGGGAGAGTGGCAGGCAGAAGGAGAAGCAGGCTCCCTGCTGAGGAAGGAGCCCAGTGTTAGACTCAATCCCAGCACCCTGGGATCAGGACCTGAGCTGAAGGCAGACACTTAACTGACTGAGCCACCCAGGCATCCCCATTTTTCATTTTCTTCTTCATATTGGTTAATTTCTGTTGCTATATCTTCAAGTTTACTATTTCTTCTGCCATCTCCATTTTCTTATTGAGCCAATCCAGTATTTTTTTAAAATCAGTACAGGGAGTTGTACATAAACAATAAATCTTGGAACACTGCATCAAAAACGAATGATGTATTTTATGGTGACTGACATAACAGTAAAAAAAAAAACATTATTTTTGTTTAAAATTATTTACATTTGTTTTTTATGGTTAATATTTTTTGCTGATAACTTTTTATCATTCTGTTCAAGAGTATTTATTTTTTTCAAGTCTTTATTTTTATTTTTACTTATTTGTTTTATTGCTTTATTTATTTATTTGACAGAGAGTGGGGGAATACAAGCAGGGGGAGTGGGAGAGGGAGAAACAGGCTTCCTGCTGCCAAGCAGGGAGCCCGATGAGGGGCTCGATCCCAGGACACTGGGATCATGACCTTAGCTGAAGCCAGACATGTATCTTTTCCATGATATATTCTGTGGATTCTCCAATTCCCATGGGTTTTTTATCCTGATTCTTTCAACCAGAACTGAGTTTCTCTCAGAGTTTTAGTCTTTCATGTCACACAGGTTTGTACTGTTAGGGCTGCCCTTGGGATGAAGTGAAGGAGAGCATGAAGAAAATAACAAGAAATACCTCCCCTCACACACACTTTTTTTTTTAATCATATGAGCCTCTTTTCCTGGTCTCTTTGATCAAATAGGTTTTCTCTTGATTGGGGCTTGCCTTGGAGCAGGACTAGGAGTCAAAAGAGACGAAAAAAATGGGGGAAAAAACCTTTTATTCTTATGTTCACCAGCTTAAAAATGTGTCTTTTACTGTTCCTTTTTCTAAAAATGATATTTTTCTTGGAAATATTTTTCATATCCACTGTGGAGTTCTATGAATTAGTCAGTCTCTTCTTGGGTCAATGTCAAGAGATCAAGTTTTGAAATAAACCCAGGAAACTCACCATAGTGCTGGTTATTCTTTGAACTTTGTTCTCCCTCCCTAATCTGCTTGCTATTATTTAATTTTCAGAGTCCTCGCATAGTTCTGCCCATTTTTAATTGAACTTTTTTTTTTTTTTTTGGTGTTTGGCTGGGGACATAGGTCAAGCACAAAGGTCGTATGTTTACTGTATGTTAATAAATCATAGCAAAGCTCTAAATGATATGAGATGAAATATACAGTTCTGAAAGTTAAGGATTCTCAAGAACAATCTGGAAACCATATTAATAATGTTCCTTTTCTAAGTACCTTCTATGTCTTGTTTGACATTTTGTGTTTCAGTAACTATAGATCTTGCTAAATCATGATGGGAAATGCTTGAGGTTCTATTATTCTTAGTTCTTACCCTTGTTCTAGTAATCCTGAACTTCAGTTTTTGAATAATATTTTTCAGGTGAATGGTCTTCAAATTGTTGATGAGCCAATGGAAGAAGGAGAAGCAGATTCTTGCCAAGTAAGTACTTTCATTAACCCACTGTGTTGCATTTTTAAGATATAAGGAAAGAGAATAATCATCTGTCAATTAAGGAGAAAATGATCTGTCAATTTAAGAAATTTATTTAGGTAAGTTAATAATAAGCACATTCAATTATTAATAAAACAATAGTTAAAATGTAGACAGTTTATTGTCAGAAATTTTTATATGAGAATTTTAATCTTTTAAACTTTATTGATGTATAAACTATATGCCATGAAATTCACCCAGCTTAAGTGTAATAATGAATGAAATTTTTACTTGCTAGTATATGAGTAACTGGGTTGCTTAAATACAGAATCCTCTGTAAATAAGATTACCTTCAATTTTAGGTTAGAAAAGAGATCTAGTGCAGAAATATTTGACCTGAGGCCATTTAAAAGGCATTTCCTGGCTTTGAAAAAATATTACATCTAAATTATTTCAGAATTTTCTAACTAGTTTTATTTTATTTTATTTTAAAGATTTTTTATTTGTTTGACAGAGAGAGTGTGAGAAAAAAGCAGGCTCCTGAATGAGTAGGGAGCCTGACGCAAGACTTGATCCCAGGACCCTGGGATCATGACCTGAGCTGAAAGCAGATGCTTAACTGACTGAGCCACCCAGGGGCCCTTCTAACTAGTTTTAAAGACCATTTAACTATTGGGCCATTCTATGCCAGGCCTATGTACTAGTCCCTTGTTGTACAAGATCTAGTTTTATAGAAGAGTGCTCTTAAGATTTTAAGAAGGTTTAAGTTGTACATCCACATTTATTTTGTTATTTTATGATTATTATTTCAATAATATTTTCCTGGAATCATGGATTATTTAAGCTGGAAGGAGCCTCAGAGACAATATTTTTTATAATCCCATTGTATAGGTTAATCTGTTGAGACCTTGAGAAGTTATGATATATACTTGTTTGTCAAATTAACAAGTAGCAGAAGTGAGACTTATGGCCCAGTGTGCCTCATATTAAGTCATCTGTGTATTGTGTGCACTAAAAAGAAGTGGAAAATAAAAAAGCATAATCCTCCTCTTATTTAGTTATGGATAAAATCAACCTTGATGTCCTTTTTTTCCCCCCGGAACTGGTTTAAAAGAGGATTTTTTCAGATAGGACCAGCAGAGTTATTTAAATTGGGTTTGTCCAAGATTCTTTGAAATATTCTTTGTAAAAGTGCACTACCTCTGCAGGTTGTCATGATGTAACAGTAATCTTAGTTTTGGTTAATAGATAAAATGTCATTATTTCTTTTGTAATTTACTTAGTATAAATAACTTGTGTTAATTATGAGTTTAAATGTAAGCTTCTATCAAAATAATCTGAAGTTTTCTCTACAGATCATATGTACTAAGAGGCATAGTATTTACGTTAGTAGTTTATAAAAGATAAAGTGTAGGAAAATACAAAATCAGTAGGGAAGGGTATATTTGAGAATTAATAAGTTGATAAATACTATGCCCCATACCACAGGAGGCAGAAAAATGTATGTGTGCATGTGCACATGCACATATGTAGCCAACATAAACACATATATGTATATAGAGGGTTACTGTCAAATATTTACCTTCCCAGTTAAAAAAAATCAGGAAGTATACTTTTAATGGAAAGACAGTAAAAATATACAGTGATGATGCTAATGTGATCTAAATTAGTCAAAATTAGTCACCTTCAGTGGTTAGAAAGGGAAATCTGAAGATTTGGAGAATCAGGGACCTAGAATCACTTCTAAGGATTTTAATTTTTTAAATATTTTATTTATTTATTTGAGTCGGGAGAGAGCACACAAGCAGGGGGCATAGAAGGCAGAAGGAGAGGGAAAAGCAGGCTCCCTGAGTAGGGAGTCTGACATAGGGCTTGATCCCAGGACCCCGGGATCATGATCTGAGCCAACGACAGACACTTAACTGACTGAGCCACCCAGGTGCTCCAGGATGTGATTTAGTTTATAGCCTGAGTTATATGAACTTAAAACAAAGTACATTTGCTGTGTGATGGTTTAGGTATTCATTTGATGTCAGTTAAATAATGAATGATAAGTAACACTAAACATAAATTTATCTCTTTGTTTAATGTTTTTCATTTATAGGATTTTGGGGGATATGGTTACCTATTCCAGTGTGATGCTGGGAGATGTGTGATTTTTGTGGTTGGCTTTTTTTTTTTTCTTTTTAATAGTGGAGAGTTGTAGAGATTGCTCTGTGATGCATATATTCTTTAAGCAGTATTCTTTAAATTTGAACTTAAGAATTGCCTATGTTGCCTGATGCTGTTTTGTTACTGATTGATTTAGACAGCTAATCCACTTCATCTCAGTTATCATAGCTTTGGATTTCTATGGCCATCTGATCACTTTTCTTCAGTTAAAATAGGCAAAATTAAGTAAATTTCTTCCCATTCTCCAGATATCTATATCTATATCTATGCATATCTCTATATATGTAGCATATGATTAATAAAACTAAGTTATAGTTAGTATACTTTTAATATGTCCAGATTAGTAATAATGAATTTTTCTGTTACAGTGTTACAGTGTTACAGTGTTACTATTTGGTAAGCATGAAGTGACAGGTCAGTGATAAAATATATATCGTATTTCACCGCCTAGTCCCCTCTTTTTCCCAGCAGTGTCCAGGTTAGAAAAAAAAAATGTTATGATTCTTCTTTAATAGATTACTGACATGAATTAATTATTTTATGTTGTCAAAATAAGTAGAGATATCTTATATTTGGTAGTGTATGATCGATTCGTATTTACTTTTAAAGTTTGTATGCAGTGGTTAATACTACCTCAAATAAAATACATATTATTAATGCTACCAAAGTTTTTGGAATTTCAAAAGAAGAATTACTTAACAATTAGATTTTTGTTCACTACAGTAGTACAACATCAGCAGTACGTTTAGTCTCTAAATTGATATATATTTTTATTACCCAGAAATATAAAGGTTACATTTAACTGAAAATGTACATAGAAAATGATTTCCTGATATTTTGAAGCCCTATGTTTCTAATTTTTGAAACCATTCTTGACATGTGTCTGTCTTAAGAATCCTTTAAGACATATTCTTTTACAAGTGTTTTACTTATACTTATGTATAGCTATAAGTAAGAAGTTCCTTAAGTTGGGGGACCTGCTTCTTATAGGGTGGATTTTTTCCTTCCTTTATGTCTCTTTCCATTGTGGACATTTTTCCTTGCTGCACTTGAATGTTTTTCTTCCCTTGCAAAGTTGGTCCTTACTTCTCATTTTTATTCATTTAGCATTTAAAAAAAATTAAACCCTTGGAAGTGAAGGTTGGTGAGTAACAGGGGGACCCTATGCTTGCCTCATCCACTAAACACAGCTAGATAAATATCAAATCATTCTGAACACCCAGGAAATCGATCTGAGAACTAATAGAATAATCTGCACAACTAGAGGGAGAAGAGGCCATATTATGAAGGATGTGGAGGTGTGATTTGGGGAGAAAAGAATCATGGTGCTGCAGAGGGAAGAGAGGAGAGAGAAAGAGTGACGGAGGGAGAGAGATAGAAAAAATGGGCACAGGGCATTGCACAAAAAACACTCCCCCCCAAACAATTAATGTTCTGGGAAAATAATAGAGGCTGATTATGGCAAATTTTTACAAGCAGTGGAGCTTTAGTTCTGATGTTTTAGAAGTCTGTGCCATCACCAGTGTGGTGCTCCTGTGGAGAAGGAGAGGAGAAGCCCAGGAGTGGACAGTGCGGTCTGAGGATACCCTGAGTCACACTGGGTGGGACAGTTCCTATTCTTTGAGTGCATTTGGGAGAAGTGGCACTGCCTCTTCAGGGACAAAAGAGCCAGTGGGCAATATTGAGCTGGCCTGTTCATTAGTTTAGGAATAGATGCCCCTATTGAGGGCAGCTAACCTGGATGCTGGCTTTATGTTGTGGTTTACCATAAATTCTAAGCCCCTACATGTTCCTGTGACTGACCTTTTCGGAGGGGAACGACACCAACCACAGCTCAGTGATACCCTCCCACAGAGGATCAGCATGGGTCCATGCAGTGCCAGGTCCCTAAAATTTGGAGTTTTGAAACCCAACTGGCATGCCTGAGATAAAACACAGGAGCATTGTGCTAGCTGGTGGGCAGAAGGCTCAGGCACAGCGAGGGTAAAGACAGGGATCTGAGGGATGCCTTGATCTGAGGGACAAAGTAGGGGAGATTGTTTGCTCTTCTGAGAGGGTTTCCTGAATAGGCAAGGCATGAAATCCCCTTTTTAGGTATGAGAGAGCCACCTGGTGCCACTTTTACCCCTGCCAACCAGGAAGGGTGGACTTCAGTGAGCGGCTGAGAGCCCAAGGTGGAAGCTTGCACCTCTTATACCAAGCCCCATTCCCCTGTATTCTAAAGGTGCTTTTTTGTTTTGTTTTGTTTTGTTACATTGGGGCAAGTGTGCCTGAGACTCATAGCATCAGCAGGCCCATCCCCCAGAGGACCAGCACAGACCACCCAATTTTACTATCTGCTGACCACAGAGGGCTGCAGAGCTGTAGCTCTAGGGGAAATAGGATCTAGCTTCTTTTAAAAAGCAGATTAAAACACACCTAGTTGAAATTTGCTACATGGTGGACAATATCAAAAAAAACTCCCCACTGCAGACAAGCAGAAAGTCTGCAGGGGATTGACCTAAGGGAAAGAGGAGCCAAAACACAAGAGGAGTGTGCACACACCATACATCAGAAATAATTCCTGAAGTACCAGGTCCTGGACAGTATAGGACCTCTTCTTAATATAGCCATTACTCTCAGGAGCAGGAAACATAACAGACTTTACTAACACAGAGAAGACAGAGAGCTACACAAAATGTCAAAATGGAGGCATTCATCTCGAAAGAACAAGAAGTCAAGGATAGGGATTTCATCAAAACAGTTATAAGTAATATGTCTGAATCAGAATTTAAAACAACAGTCATAAGGATAATAGCTGGGCTAGAGAAAAACATAGACAATGCCAGGAGTCCCTCACCACAGGGACAAAAGACTAAAATCGAGTACAGCCAAAATAAAAATGCTAGAATTTTCCTGGGGGAGGAGTCAAGATGGCGGAGAAGTAGCAGGCTGAGACGACATCAGGCAGCAGGAGATCAGCTAGATAGCTTATCAAACCATTTCGAACACCTACAAATCCAACAGGAGATCGAAGAGAAGAAGAGCAACAATTCTAGAAACAGAAAATCGACTGCTTTCTGAAAGGTAGAACCAGGGGAGAAGTGAATCAAAAGGGATGGGAAGATAGACCGTGGGGGGAGGGGCCGGCTCCCGGCAAGCAACGGAGCACAAAATCAGGACTTTTAAAAGTATGCTCCATGGAGGGACATCGCTCCAGAGGCCAAACCGGGGTGAAGACCTTGCGGGGAGGGCGTGGCCTCAGGTCCCTTGGGGTCACAGAAGGATCGGGGGTGTCTGAGTGTTGCAGAGCTCACAGGTATTAGAGCAGGGAAGCTGGCTGCGGAGACAGAGCCGAGGAGTGAGCTCTCAACTTGGAGTTACCTTGAACTGTAATCCGTGATACAGGCCGGTGCTCTGTGCTTGGGGTTCCCACAGGATCAGGGGAGACACCGACCTGGAAGAGCTCAGGGATATGCGGGGTTCGGAGACTCCAGGCGGGGCTCTGTGCCAGAGACAGAGATGCTTGGTCACAGGCTGGGTGAGCTTGGAGCGCATTCAGAGGCCAGTAAGACGGGAGTAATTGCGCGATTTTCTCCAAGCGCGGCTGGAGGCTGGGGAGACGGGAGTGATTAAGCGCTTTTCTCTGAAGGTGCACTGAAGCGTGGGGCCCCGAGCTCTTGGCTCCTCCGGGCCAGAGATTGGGAGGCTGCCATTTTCATTCCCGTCCTCCAGAACTCTACAGAAACTGTTCAGGGAACAAAAGCAAACCCGAGCAGATTACTTAGCCCAGATTACTTAGCCTGGCCTCTGGTAAGGGTGGTGCAATTCTGCCTGGGGCAGAGACACTTGAAAATCACTACAACAGGCCCCTCCCCCAGAAGATCAACAAGTTCACTTACCAAGGAGAACAGTGGAATTCCAGAGGAGGAGAAAGCAAAGCATGGAATTCATGGCTTTCTCCCCATGAATTTTTAGTCTTGCGAAGTTAATTAATTTTTAAAAAAATTTTTTTCTTCTTCTAATTGTTTTAACTTTTACCCTTTCCTCTTTTA
>RCUC01041066.1:0-13613 GCA_003697995.1 Taxidea taxus jeffersonii | reverse complement strand
CAGTTTGTTTATGACATTAAGAGTCTCTTTTGGTTTGTCTCCCTCCCGATCCCATCTTGTTTCATTTTTTCTTTTCCTACCACCTTAACCCCCACCCCCGTTGCATCTCCACTTCCTCATATCAGGGAGATCATGTGATAGTTGTCTTTCTCCAGTTGACTTATTTCACTAAGGATGCTTAAACTTTTAATTTTACTTTCTACCCTTGCTCTGTTGCCTGTTGGCCAAAGAATGCAGATAGTTTACACATTTTCTGCTCTCTTGAAGGTGGTGTGCAGTGGTGCCTGGGTGGCTCAGTTGGTTGGGCATCTGCTTTCAGCTCAGGTCATGATCTTGGGGTCCTGAGATTGAGCTCTGCATCAGGCTCCCTGCTCAGTAGGGAGTCTGCTCCTCTCTCCCTCTGCCCCCCTGCCCTGCTTGTGCTCTCTCTCTCTAATGAATAAATAAAATCTTAGAAAAAAAGAAAGAGAGAGAGAGAGAGAGAAAGAAAGCTAGTTGATGTGGAGAAAGAGGAACTTGAATTTTAATCTGTCTCCAACTACGCTTGCTCAGTGCATTGAGAAAATCACTTATTTCTCCAACCTTCAGTTTCCTCCCCCATAAGGGGGAAATCATAAGACTCCATTCCTCAGAGTTTCTGGAAATAAATGAAGACTACCCAAATGAGAACAAACAAATTACTTACTCAGAGCTTGCTGTAATAAGAGAGTCAGCCACCAGCCCTTGCATGCAGCCAGTGACTCAAAGGCAGGCAGCATCATGGGAAAAAAAAGTTTCAGATAGGGTCAGATTAGAGATTGTGATCATGGCAAAGCTGAAGTTGAGCCAGTTAGAAGTAGGGGCATCTTATGTGATTGGATTGGGAGCAGATTTGACTTTTTTTTATTGGTTCTCAGCTGGAAGCAGGGGCAAAAAATAGGGAACTTGGTACTCATTGACAAAGTTCTGAGTGTTCTGGGCCAGTTGCTGCAGAGACTATGATTTGTGACTTCCTGGACTTGTGACTGCAGAGTGAGGATCAGGGTCATATACGCCATATAGTTGAGGCTCAAGTGTCATATATGGTGTGACCATTGTCTGTATATTCAGTGTCTCAGGTTGTTGGGAGGAATAAATGGATGATGTACATGGGAAGTTGCAGGATATTAGTAGCTAAATAAATATTAGTTTAAAATATTTTAAAATTTCATTATAGCCTAATTATGCAATCCGGTCTTTGTTTTCATTTACTAAGTCATCTTTATGAAAAGAATTGGTTGTAATACGTACATGAATGCAAACTTCTGTGGCAAGCAATGCCAAAGTTACCAAATATAAACTGACAATCCTACTCCATTTTTTCTCTAATCACTGCTCTACCCGTAGGTGAGTACTGGTACCAGCATATTATGTATCTTTTCAGTTCTTTGTTTTATTTATGTTTATGTATTTATGTATTAGATATGAACACATAACTTATATATGAGCATATTTATTTACATGTAATACACATATATAGAGCTTTTGTATAAATGACAATGATCAAATTTTCATTTACATGAAGTATTTCAGACAATTAGAAAGGTGTAAAATGGTATTAGAGCATGTATCTGCTACCCAACATAGAATTTAAAACACTGCCTCTTGTGTCTCGTTTCCCCACATATATTTCCCACTCAAACCTGGAAATAACTGCTACCTTGGATTTGGCATTTATCATTTTGTGTATTAACGTATTTAACCTAGCCTGAAGAAAGGTCTGGCCTTTGCCCTTGGCTTCTGGAAGATAGTCTCGAAGTCCCTTGAATGTCATGCCTGACAGGAGCGTTTTTTGTTTGCCTGCAGGCATCACACTGAATAGTGTGGAAATGTGCTTAGCGGCAGGGGCTGGCCACACCAGATCATGTAACAATATGATTTAGAATGGGGTCTTTGGATCATGTGGTATCAGCTCACCTTCAGAAGGAGCTGGAGATGGAGGGGCACCTGGGTGGCTCAGTTGGTTAGGTGGCTGTCTTCAGCTCAGGTCATGATTTAGGGTCCTGGGATTGTGCCCCATGTCGGGATCCTGGCTCAGCAGGGAATCTGCTTTTCCCTCTCCCTCTGCCCCTCCCGCTGCTCATGCTCTCTCTCGCTCTCTCTCTCTCTCTCAAATAAATAAAATCTTTTAAAAGGAAAAGAAGAAGGAGCTGGAGATGGAGACTTAAGATCAGCCGTGGGGGCAGTCAATCACGACCATATGATGAAGGGCCAGTAAAAACTCTGGGCACCAGGCTTGGGTGAACTTCTTTGGTTGTCATATTCCATGCATATTGTCACACATCATTACCAGGAAATGTCAGTTATACTGTCCATGACTCCACAGGGAAAGGGCAGCTGGAAACTCTCTAGTTGGAACTTTCCTAGACTCGGCCTATGTGATTCTTCCTTGGGCAGATTTTAGTCTGAACCCTTTAGTTGCAACAAACAATAACCATGAGTTTAACAGCTTTCAGGAATTCTCTGAGTATTTCTGGCGAATTATCAAACCAAAGAGTAGTCTCGAGGACCTTAAAACTTGCAGTTGGGGGGCACCTGGGTGGCTCAGTGGGTTAGGCCTCTGCCTTCAGCTCAGGTCATAATCTCAGGGTCCTGGGATCGAGTCCCATATCGGGCTCTCTGCTTGACAGGGAGCCTGCTTCCTCCTCCTCCTCTCTCTCTGCCTACTTGTGATCTCTGTCTGTCAAATAAATAAATAAATTTAAAAAAACAAAAACAAAAACTTGCAGTTGGTGTTAGAAGTGAGGGTGGTTTTAGAGACATTTGAAGTCTGCAGTTGATGTCAGAAGTGAGGGCATCTTTTTAGACTATTCACTAACTTCGCAGTTGAAGTTTGATTTGTGAGAACCTGGCTCAGTGAAACATAAGTGTTGGGTAGCGCAAGGCCAAGGATGGGAAGTCAGGAGAGGATGAAACTTTCATGTCCCCAAAGTCACTTGTGGGCATGAAAATGCAACTGTTCTGCAAATAGTTACAGGAGGTTAATGTTACCAATTTTTGAAAAAAAATTCTATGGATCCGACTCTGTCTGGAAGAGTTGACTTCCTGGATGCATAAAGAAATTCAAAATCTCAAGAAACAAGCTAACTATACAATCTTTTGGTTATTTTTATCTGTAATAGCGAAAATGAAAGTAAAGAAAAGGGCTGGGGTGGATCCTGACACTGGGCCATGCTTAGGCTCTGTCTAGTCTGAGCTATGGCTATTAAAGAGAGAAGCCATGTTGAAACAACAGGTAGCAAAGAAAATTAGAGTGATTCACAGGAGAATGAAGAAAGATGAAGGGGAGGAATCCCTGGGTGGCTCAGTCAGTTAAGCATCCGGGTCTTGATTTTGGCTCAGGTATGATCTCAGGGTTGTGGGATCAAGCCCCGTGGTGGGCTCCATGCTCAGCTTGTCCCTTTACCTCTACTCCTCCCCCCATTCATGCAATCTCTCCCTTAAATAAATAAATGAAATCT
Source organism: Taxidea taxus jeffersonii (assembly GCA_003697995.1). Taxonomy (NCBI): domain Eukaryota; kingdom Metazoa; phylum Chordata; class Mammalia; order Carnivora; family Mustelidae; genus Taxidea; species Taxidea taxus. Next base: position 10,134 of record RCUC01041066.1, on the reverse strand, counting down.
TAAAAAAAAAAAAAAGAGACAAAGGGAAGTGTCAAAGAAACTCATCCCACTGGAGAGGGAAATCTTTAAGCACTTACTAAGAAATAGAGTGGACATTGGTGGGGTCAAAACGAAGATCTTAGTGCAGTGCTCTTGGGAGTTTGGGTGGACCAGGGTGGTGGTGGGGGGAACCCCAGATGGTCTCTCAACTTTGAAGGATCTTAATCAAGTCATTCTATAGTTACCTTAGGTAGGAGGAATTTCAAAAGCCAGAAGGCAAATGTGACAATGGGACCCTAACTTCAAATTGCCTGACATGATGATTCCATTATCTAATCAAAATAAAGATTGGTAAAAAGGCCGGAGGCCCTTGGCTCCATGCCCAGCTGGGGATTCAAAGCCATAGGCACATTAGTGGTAATATGGTCTGGAGAAGGATTTCTGGGACTCTTTAGACCAGGAGGCCCATGCATTGTGAGTCCTAGTGAGAATTATAGTTAAATTGGGAAGATACTAGAATACAAGGATTGAGGGGATTAAAATGAGGGTTTAGATGAAAAGTGGAATACCTGAACAGATTTTATGTAAAGCCATTGTGTCTCCTCCTTTTTCCAAATATAAGTAGATACTGTGTCTGAAACAGGACATGTATTATGAAACAGGAGGCATGTAAATCCTCCCTTCAACCACTTTGGACATGCTAAATGGGAACCAATAAACTTGTCCAAGCTCACAAGGTTATTAATTTGAAAAATATAAGATATCTGATGAAAAAACCATGTCAGAAGCCTAGTGTTTGATTGGTTTATTTGGATTTTGGATGACACATATTCAATATTTGGGGATATGGCTAACCCCAAACCATAAAATTACTAGAATGAAGTCTGGGAGTCCTTATGCAGACTGCAGTTTATGACAAAAGCCAGTGAGCACCACCCAGTGGCGACTCCTGGGATTTTTTTAATCAGAAAATTTCCATTTGAGAGACAAGGAGCTGCTACTGGGCTTTGATTGAACCTGCCCATGAGACTAAAGGAAGTAAAATAATCCTGAAACCTAAAATACTCATAATTATCTTCGGTAATGTTGGATAAACATGCTAATTAGGAAGGCCATTCCCAGAGGAGTTCAGTAATAAAATGGAAATGGTTTATAGAGGAACATGCTACCAAGGGAATATGAGGAGGTACTCAATGTATTCACAAGCAGGTGGTCTTCCCCCCCCCTTTTTTTTTACCACCTGAGGAGCTGCTAAAGCCTATTGCCATTTGGGTAATAGCAGTGAATAGCTCTCAAATGACTAACAAAGAGCTGTTTGGTTTACGGAAGGCTGTTGCAAGATGAATGGTTTCCTTTGAGTGGGAAATATTAGCAATGATATGCTAGTAAATATTTCGTAACCAGATCTCCAAAGGGAAAAGGAAGCCCTGAATTGTAGCATTGCCAACTTCCACTGTGTAGACACTCTGACCATAGACAGTTTCAAGCTACCAACTCATGAGATGAAGTTAGGAAGAGATCCAGTAACACACCATTATGTAGTATTTCCGTCATACAAATACAATAGATGTAAATAACCTCAAGAACACAGATAACAGTGAGATGTGCTAGAAAAATTAGGAAGTAGTTTAAAGTAATTACTGCCTTTGTTTTTAATATAATTTGTGAGTTTATATAATTTAAATTATAATAATGACTGTGTTTGACAACTGGCTTGCAGTATTCTTTTTTTTTTTTTAAGATTTTATTTATTTATTTGTTAGAGAGAGAGCGAGCAAGCACAGGCAGACAGAGTGGCAGGCAGAGGCAGAGGGAGAAGCAGGCTCACTGCCGAGCAAGGAGCCCGATGTGGGACTCGATCCCAGGACGCTGGGATCATGACCTGAGCCGAAGGCAGCCGCTTAACCAACTGAGCCACCCAGGCGTCCCTGGCTTGCAGTATTCTTAAAAATTTAATAATCAGCTTTTTTAAAAAGTTGGTTTATGCAGGTTATTATTATGGATATTATTTAGAAACCAGATATAGGTGCTAGGGATGTTTATCACTATGGATGTGTCATTGCTTCTAGGCTCTTTCAATGAACAGGATATGGAACTAGAATTTGTATTTTTTCTTTTTTTTTTTAAAGATTCAATTTTTTTTTTAAGATTATTTATTTATTTATTTATTTATTTATTTATTTATTTATTTGACAGAGATCACAAGTAGGCAGAGAGGCAGGTGGGGGGCAGGGGTGGGAAGCAGGCACCCTGCTGAGCAGAGAGCCCAATGAAGGACTCTATCCCAGGACCCTGAGATCATGACCTGAGCCGAAGGCAGAGGCTTTAACCCACTGAGCCACCAAGGCACCCCTAGAATGTGTTTTTCTAAACCAAGAGTTTGTACCAATATTGCTAATTAAAATTAAACTTTACTTTCTTCTCTTAAATTATTATATTTTATATTGTTTTTCTTTTTCATTACTATGAAAATCTTTAAAACATAAGTAGTTTCAAAATTGCAATACCAATACTGATAGCTTTGTTTGTCTCCCTTAAAACCCTACAGCCAGAGGCCTATATTCAAAGATTATTTGAAATAGATATTCTTCCAGGATTGTTCTGTTATTGTTTTCATTTGTTTACTAGATCTTGTTTGTGTTCAATTTTAGGATTTTGCTTTCTTTTTCCCTTCTAGGTTTAAATGACCTTTCTGAACAATAAAATATCAGTATGGTTGGGAAGGTTTTTTTCTTTGACCAGATCCGTGTCACCTGACTACCAGGATATACATGTAAGGGAACCTGGGAACATTAATATTTATTATCTTCAGTGTCTGTAGTGGAAGCAACACGGACAATGGTGCTGGGATGCCTGTTGAGTCAGAAGCCAACAGTGTCTGCCCCAAGGTCTTATAGACTGGGGACACATCCCCTCTTCCTGCCTTTTCCAGGAATTAATGCAGAAATGAGGGGCTCATGGCCCAGAGAGGGAACAGATTCGTCTATGGTCCTCCAGTGAATCAGTGACATAGCTTACATAATTGGTGTTCAAATCCTGGGCTCTTGGTCTTAAATCAATGCTTTGCCAAAAAAGGGGGTGGGTAAGGATCGTTTCATGAAAAGTGAGACTGACATTTGAACATTTTATCAGTGATTATCAAAGGTCATTTTCTAAGCTCTTCCGAGGTCACAAAGGTCTGTTTGATGTAGGGCCTGGCCTTAAAGAGCTCAGTCTCAGGTAGCTTCTCTTATATGACATTTCGTTAATTTCCCAACAAAAGTGACCTGACCAAGTGAGAGCTTGTCTTTCTCATGTAAGGAGATGGACAGAGATAGGCTGTGAGGAGCCAGTGCAGCAGTTCCACAGGGCCGTCAGGAACCAGGCTCCCCAAATTGTTCTTCAAGAATATCCTTCATGAGTGGCATTCATCCTTGTGCTTACCTCATGGCTGCCAAATGGCTGTTTGACCTCTAGTATCATACCCATATTTCAGGGAAGAAGGAGAAGGAAGTGACAAGGAAGAAGGAAATGAGAATATCAGGAAAGGAAAACTTTCCCAGGAATCCCCAGCTCACTTCCACTAAGACAATGTCACATGCCCCATCTTAACTACAAAGGAGTCTAGACAAAGTGGTGCTTTAGCTTTCAACATTGCACCCCTAAACAAAGTTGGATTTGTTAGGAACGGAGAGCAGAGTAGGTAGATGTTGTCTGGCTGCACAAAAACAAATAACTCTAGTAGGTGGAGAAAACTGATTCTTTCCTCAAAAAACAACAAATGAAACAACTTAGTAATTCTTGAAGAGGAGAGATTTACCCACTTAACTGGGTGGGGAGATCGGGAAAGGCTGCATGCAGAAGATGGCACTGAACTCAGCTTTGAAATTGAAGTAGGATGTGAATGTGGATGGAGCAGAGTTGCAAGAGGAAAAGATGTGGAAGGGAAAAATCCCTGAATGACTGGAAAAGGATGATTAGAGTTAACATTGGAGAAGGCAGCATTTCCCCTTTGGCATAGAAAATGTCGGGAAAGGTACAGGGAGACAGAAAGCAAGGGTGAGGCAAATTGTGGAGAACGTCATTTATAAAACAAAGAAGTTTGGACCTTTTCTTACCAGAAGTAGAAATTCCTGTTCATTTTCATTTTCCCAAAGGATCTGTTAAGGCTTTTCCACCCTCTCCATCCCTCACAACCCACACAGTAACTCAAGGCATGTCATTCTTTCCCGACCAGCATTCCAGGCTCCTCCCCGGCCACCTGGCCTGATCACTCCAGTCTAGGACATTTCTCCTGTGTCCCCAGTGGGTTATTCCAAACACCCAGACTGGCCCTGTCCCTCTGAGGTACACAGCCCTTCCATGAATCCCTATTAGCTTTGAGACAGAACCCAAAGACTCTGTAAATGAGTAGGCTAGGACTAGGAGGGAAAGACCAGAGGAGAGAGAAGGACACGTGGCATTGGGGCCTCACAGAGGTCGTAGGGGTGCTGCCTGTCCCTTGGCGCTCTTGAACATCCCATCCCGTGTGATTCCTGCTTCTGAGGATGAACAGGCTTCCGGGATGACCAGAGACTAAAGCCTGTGGCTTGCTAAGAATACTTTCTGCTCTCCCATCCCCACATCCTCTTTCAGTTACTCATCTTCTCATCTTCTGAACCACACGGCTGTGAAGGCCCTAGCCCCTCCTCTTCCTGAGGACCACTGCTGCTGCAGATGGCAGAACCCCTGCCACAACTGGGTGAGAGGGACGAGTGAGTTCTGGAGGTACCTGAGGCTCCAGGACTGGGGCGGGCTGGGCTGCGGGGGTATGAGAAGAAAGGACGTAAGGGTGTAGGGTACTAAATAATCAATGTGGGCTACATATCTGTGCACTGGGTCCTGGCAGGGCTGGGAGCTGGGATGGCTGGGATGGATAGCAGATTGGTCCAGAGAGCAGAGTTGGGGGTACGGGTGGGCACTCAGCCAGGATGGTTGAAGATGTGAGAGCATTAGGAGCTGGAAGGTCCAGGGTTAGTCAGGTTGCCCATATCTGCCAGCCACTGTCCACAGGCATGCTTTCCCAGATGGTAAAAATAAATAATCCAGAGGACAGCAGTCGGGGAGTCCCTGCTAATTCTTCATCCCCCCAAGTGACCCAGATAAGTTCAAATCAAGGGCTACTGTTTAAGAGAAAATTAGCCCTTTCTTCAAGTAACCTCAAACAACTCCAGTGGAAAAGCATGTGGAAACACTAAGAACTGATTCCTCATCAGAGACCTTGTAGAGTGCGACTGTTCCTTATTAACTGACAAAATCACCAGTGGACAATATATCCTACCTGTTCTACATAGAGTGATGCAGGCTCAAATGTTCTTACCCAGAAAATGCCAAAGCAATCTCTGCTTAAGATGAATGCTCAATCAAAGGCGACCTGGGGCTGGGAAGAAAGAAGTCTAGAAATCGGTGTTCTGTTTATTGAATGGGTAACACTTTACCATATATTCAGCTAGGAACACTGTCAACCTTAGGGCATTCATTTTTACATCCATGATAGCAGGATACAGGTTCAGCGAATATCCCTATTTTCCAAACTAGGAAAGAAAAAAGAGAAGGGAAGTGACTTGGCCACCAGAATCCAGACAGGAGAAATTGATCACAGGTGGAGTTAGGAAGGAGCAGAGCCTGAAGGATGGGAGGAAGAAGAAAGCAGGAGCTGAGGTGGGGAAGTCTAGCCTGGGGCTGGCTGGTGTCGCCTGGGGACAGGTAAGGAGTCAGAAGCAGTGCAGATCCTCAGAAAGTTCCCTTGCCATTAGTCAGGTCCAGTGTTCACTTTCAGACCAGGAGAGGAAGAGGATGAAGAGGAACTGGTCTGTGAAGCCTGGCTCCTCTGGGCTTCCAGAAGGTCTTTCCAAAGCTCCTTGGGAATCATGAATAAGGAGAAGGCTGGGTCCTGGAGAAGTGGGGAAAGGAAGTCAGGATGCCTTGCTAACTGCTGACCCTCCCTCCCCGCAGCACCCGCCAGGCTACTGTATTCCTCTTGCTCTGTGGAGAGGACTCTGCAGTGCAGCTGTTCTTTCCATGGGATCCCCACACCCTCTGTGCAGTGGTGGATGGAAGGTACTCTTGTGGATGAGAGCAACACAGATGGCAACCTCCAGGTGACTTCCACCATAATTGCCCCCTGGGCCAACAGCACTATCAGCTTGGCGGAAAAGCCAAAAATGAGCACGAAGCTTCTCTGTAAGGGGAAGAACAAAAGTGGAACCCATGCTTTGAGCATCCTACTGATACCAAGTGAGGACAGAGGGGGCCCAGTGACTCTGTGAGGAAGAGTGAAATGGGGAGGAAGAAGAACTTTGACTCCCAATTCCAAGGCCTCAGGAGAGAAGCCTTTCTCACATGCTCTCTTTTTCCAGGAAAGAGTCCTTCATCCAGCAAGACTTTCATTAACGGGCTGATCCAGGGCATTGTCTATGGAGCCATTGCAACTGCATTGATGTTCCTCTGCATCTCCCCACTCATGTGAGTACCAGGGATAAAATTCTACGTGCAGGCCCTGCAAGGCTGCCATGGAAAGGGAAAGACAGGACCCTTGCCCCCAGGGAGCTTAGAGTCTGGCAAAGGAAGAGGGCAACAAAGAGGTCACCACAGTCCAGGGCCATCAGGACAATGCTGAGCCACATACAGGTCCCAAAGACAGAGGTTTTCAGCAAATTTCATAAAAGAGAAAGTAAAGCAGGAAGTGGCAGCCCTGGAGAAGGCAGCGGAATCCCTGGGGATTCTGAAGTGGGCCTGGGGGGCTGAGTACTCATTTATCTGGTGGAAAATAGTATATGTGTATCCCAGAGACACATTTGAGGAATTGCCAGTGTCTTTGTGCAATGTCAGGTACATTGAGAGTGACGGGAAATGGCTAAAAATGAAGTTGAAAAGGCTTCTTGATGTTAGCTCATAAAGACTCTTGAAAGTTGGCTAAATGTATTGGCTAGAAGCCCAGAATGAGAAGGGCAAAGTTGCCAGAGGTCAGGCCAGAGTGTCTGGCAGGGGGGCCTCTGACCAGTCCAAGAGTCTTGGACTCAATCCTCAGTTTAGAGCTATGGAACAGTGCCAGAGTGGGAAGGAAATCTCCTAGGGCAAGGTATCTGTACAGAAACCAAAGAGCAGGGGCCCAGGGGCATGAAGCCGGGCCAGAAGTTGTTGCCATAGGCTACACAGCAGAGAGCCAGGTTTGAGCCAGGCAAGTGATGAGGGGCAGTCAACGAGATGGGACTTGGGACTGACTGACTATAAGGGCTGAGAAGGGAGAGGCACCAAGTAGCAGGGCAAACTGGGGAGCTATTTTTAAAGCTGGACTTAAAGACCAATAACAGTCCTTTTCAATTTGCAAAGCCCTTTCATAGCTGACCTTATCTGAGCCCCACAGCCTGATAAATAAGGTCTCCCCATCTTACATGGAATAAAACCAATTCCCGGAGAAGCCCTATGGCTTGCCCTCGATAACACAGCAAGCCAGTGGTGTCACTGAGGCTCTAAACCAGAACTTCTGGTCAAGACCGGAGCCCACTGGGGGGGAAGAAAGCCAGAACTAATCAGGGGGGGTCACTTCCTTAGAATGAAATATATCAGAATAAAGCTGACAAAGAAAGTTGCAGAAGTCAAAGCAGAAAACAACCCTACAGTCAGACCAAGCCAAGAAGCCAAGATGCCTCTGAAGCCTAGAGAGCCAGGAAAATCCACAATCAGCCCATCTTCAGAGAACCAAATATTGGTGGGTATCCATTGTGTCTGGAATCTAGTCTATCAGAATGATGGCAATAAGACTCACAAAGAGAGGCACATACAGTGTTTAAAGGAATTATCATCCTCAATCCTACAGGGCATCTAGAATACCAGAATGTGCTGCATAGACACACACACACACACACACACACACACCTTCACACTGAATCCATATTGAGAAGGGGGTCAAAAGAGCCCCTAACAGTGGTTGTGACATCAGAGTAGAAACCAAAGGCTTTGGTCTCTTGAGTGTTTGGCAGGCTGTGGTCAACACAGTCTATAGATGCCACAGACCCAAGTTAGCCAGAAGTGCTTGAAGACCAGTCCAAAACCAAGGTACTCCTAAAGCCAAGGTACTCTCAAAGCCAAGGTACTCTTTCATTTACCTTGGACCCCATATCCTCAGCAGGGCTTAGAAGAAACAGGCCTCACTGTTATTTACCGTTTATAAGTCTTTGGGACCAGAAATGCCCTGCTGTCCTCCTTACACTCTGCACTAGGAACTGGTGTTCCTCTGTGAATAAACCTTAAATTCCATCTTAAATTCCAACAAAATGTCCTGCAGTATCTCCTAACCTCCATGTTGGGCAATACTGGAGTCTCAGAAATGGGTGAGACCTGGGCCCTGCCCTCAGAGAGCAATCAGGCTAGTAGGAAAGCAGCCTTACAGTAACAGGGCTGAGATGGGGGTTATTGTTGCCCAGAGGAAGGAGGGACTAACCCTACCTGAGGAAGTCAGGCAGAACCTCCTAGAGGAGTCTGAGGAACACTGGGTGGGCTCTTGGTGCTGGGAATGCACATGGAGGACCAGCAGGAGAAGACAGGGTTGCAGACTCCAGTCACGAGATTCTGAGAAAAGGTAAAGCGAGTGCTTGCTCCACATTACTGTAATTCTGTGCTCAAAGAGAGAGCATAATTTCCTTTTTAAGATTTGGATACCTCACCTCTAGACCTGTTCCAACGTTCTTCTTTCTTTGCCCTGCTCTGTAGCATCCCTTATCCTAAACTTCCAGAAAAAGCAAAATAAACTGGAACTGATGACACCTGTGAAGACTACATGCCTACCTGGAGTCCCCACTGTCCATGGAATTATCACAGTCTACAGAATTCTCAGCAACCCCAGAAACCCTGGAGTCTATGACAATCCCAAAGTCCCTGGAGTCCCCTCAGCTCCCAAAGATCCCTCAAGCCCCACCTGTCCCTCACACTGGTTCTCCATTGAATAGGGTTACTTTTGGACCTGGTCTTAGAACGTTTGAAAGCAAACTCTATGATTTGCTGTTCAGGTTAACTGGAAGAAATATAATCTGGCCTGGGATGGTGTCAAATGAAGGGAAAATTAATGTGAGACCACGGGTCACCAAAAAGTAGCTTTTGAGCCCATACTGTATGCCCAGAACCTACCATATGCTCAGGCTTTAGACCCGTCATACATGGATTGAATACCAACTTCAGGGCTTAGTGGCTATATGTCTTTGGATAAGACCTTTCACCACTGCCCTGAGAGATAAATGGGTTGAGAGTGAGTGAAAGGTGGTGTCCAGAGGTAGAGGTGGAGAAAAGACACAAAGTGCGTCCAAGGGCCTAGAGAGAGTCTATGCACTGGAGCTTAGATGGAAGGCTGAGTTCCTGAGGTCCCTGAATGCTAAGATAAGGCACTGGAGCTTTTTCTGGTGGGATCTTAATCCTGACTCCCTTAGAATGTAAGTTCCATAAGAACAGGGATCTTGTCTTGTTTTCTGCTTGTACCAGCAGCACCTAGAATGGTTCCTAAAATATAACAGACTCTCAAAAATGTTTGTTGAATAATTGAGTGAATGAATGGATGGGTGGATTATAAGCTGTTACAAGGTTTGAAGCAAAGTAGTGGCCAGATTTGCAATGATGTGGATGGAACTAGAGGGTACTATGCTAAGTGGAATAAGTCAGTCAGAGAAAGACAAATACCATATGATTTCATTCATAAGTGGAATTTATTTTTTTAAAGATTTTATTTATTTATTTGACAGAGATTACAAGCAGGCAGAGAGGCAGGCAGAGAGAGAGGGAGGCAGGCTCCCCGCTGAGCAGAGAGCCTGATGCGGGGCTGGATCCCAGGCCCCTGAGATCGTGACCTGAGCCGAAGGCAGAGGCTTAACCCACTGAGCCACCCAGGCACCCCCATATGTGGAATTTAAGAAACAAAACAGATGAACATAGGGGAAGGGAAGGAAAAAATAAAATGAAAGTTGAGAGGGATGCAAATCATAAGAGACTGAACTCTAGGGAACAGCGTTGCTGGAGGGAAGGTTGGTTGGAGAAATGGTAATTGGTGATGGACATGAAGGAGGACACTTGATGTAATGAGCACTGGGTGTGACATGTAACTAATGAATCCCTAAATTCTCCCACTGAAACTAAAAAAAAAAAAAAAAA
>RCUC01041065.1:0-10765 GCA_003697995.1 Taxidea taxus jeffersonii | reverse complement strand
CCCCCCCCAGAACTGGACATAAAGGAGGTTCCCACTTTGCTATTGTAAGTAAACCCATAATGGGCAAGTGTATTGTTCAAAACTCTTCCATACTTAAGATTTCCCAAGGCTGGACTCTCAGAAGCTGAATCAGGCAATGAAAGGACTCAAAATGATCAAGATGGCCATGGTAATAATGATGGCAACATTTCAGACAACCAAGTTCAGAGAAGGCTATAACCAACAGCCAGGTACCCACCGCCAGACTCCAACTTAATGGCAGGAATTCAAGAACCAGCAGGAGAAGGTACATGGGCAATTCCATCCCCACCAGACAGGAAGCTGCCAACCCTTACCTCAAAAACCCCAAAATCATACTGGTTCAGCAAGCAGCACTTTACCACCTCTCCCTTCATTAGTACCTGCTGCAGGGTCTGAAAGGATCTGGGTTGGCTGCCTGCCTATGATTGAAGTAGCATGATCTCAGTTTTAATGAAGCCCTCCCTGCATGTAAACCGAAGACATTGGGAGGGGGAGTGGGGAGGGGGACAGAAGTATTCACTGAGAAAATTCAGCCTCTAAGGAATTGAAGACATTGTGGTATCATGATATGTGATTATGTCTAATTAATCAATCTTTCAGAAAATACCCCATGCCAAAAAAAGACTATCCTAATTTTCACTGTTTTCTCTCCCTCTGGCAACGAGGGTTCATAATGGTTTGGTAAAATGTAAGCTCGTATGAGAAAGCAAGCCTCCCGTTGCTACGATGCTGAAAAGTGGAGATATGTAATCAGCAAGGACAATAAAAATTATGTTTCTCCCCTGACTACTCTAGAAGATAAAGTATCACGAAAAAGCAAAAGGATAAATGAAGCTTTTTGTTTAGTCATCCTTTTGCAGGAGAAAATAAGTACTTAATGTGCAAGGCAATATCTTTTAATAGCTATGGGACAGGTTACTAGTATCCTACAGCTTCTCAGCTGGAGAAATAGGATTAGTGGCCTAAGAGAGCTTAAACTGATTAGTCCAGTGGGCAGTCTTAGGGCAAATAAGCAGGAAAAAGGAACAGCCCAATCTTCTGGGTCCTGCAGAGGGAAAAAAAAGTGGTGTGCTCCAAGGATGGGCTAAGACTTCAGGCTGCAACTTACTCCAAGAGGGGTTTTAACCTTCTTCAAAATAGGCTGCAAATGACAGAGGCTGGACTCAGTTGGGCTGGAACACCATTTGTATCACCCCAAAGCAGTTTCAGAATGGCCGCTGTGCATCAATGAATACTTACTCAACTCAGAGTGTCTATGAAGCAACTATCCCCAGGTACAGGGTATGCAGTGAGAGACAGAGAACCCAGAGCCTGCACACAGGAGAGAGAGCTAACTCTTCTGCCTAATAAGAACTCTAAATGGGAAAAGAAAAAAAAAAAAAAAAGATTGTTTCTCAAACCTGAGTCTGGGTTTGATGGGTTGGAAGTCATCTTCTAGATCAGTGTAGATAAACTTCACTTAGAGGAAAGCAACACAAAAAACCACTATGAAATCCAGAGTTGTGTGCTAACTCAAGGACACAAATTTTAGTAAGAGGCAGTGTTAAGGCATTCAATCACAGCCAAGAGCTCTTCCCATAAAACAGATGAAACACATTTTAAAGAACCTGACACTTAACACATGAAAAAATTTCAAGATGGAATAGAGGACACGTCCATTGGTAATCCTAGCAAAGTAGCACAGAACCCATCTCTATTTGATGTTCTAACTCATGACAATGGGAAAGCAGTGCATAAAGGAGAGAAAGAAAGAATCCTAGTAACCAAGGATGCCATAAGCTTAATGGGAGATCCTAGCTAGCACCTGGTTCAAGATTCTAGAAACAGTCCACCAGGGCGGCCACAAAACTAAGAACAAGCCACTGGAACCAGACATAACTTCAACTCTCCTTTATTTCCCAGTATTTTCCACACAGTTTTTACAGGGGAATTCCTCAGTGCTTTCAGAACAAAAGTTAGAAGGGAAAGTAAACTCCCTTTCTGCACTGAATGACCCAATTATACTCGTTGTGTAAAGGACAGGACACTAGTCATAAAATTCAGCAGGCAGCCCGAGCAGGAGGTTACCAGGAGCAATTATAAAAATTAAAATAAAGATTATGATCATAGTGAGCCATCAGAAATGGTTAAGCTTCACCAAAATGTGAAGACCCGCTTGTGCTGTACTTAATGGAAAGGATTTCAAATGTTAAATCCAGGACTTATCCCTTTAACCAGGGGGCCTTATTAGTTTAATGCAAGCCTATCTACCCAGATGTCTGATAGATTTCTCGAGAGCATGACATAAAAACAAGACTATCTTCACCACAGCCAGGTAAAAATAAAGCTGACCGACAAACAATAATCTTTGGCAAACTGAAATGTCTCAAATATTAAAAACAGATTACTGGAGGATCCTATGAATTTTTTTTTTTTTTTAAGAGCATGCAGTGGGAGGGGCACCTGAGTGGCTCAGTGGGTTAAGCCTCTGCCTTCAGCTCAGGTCATGATCCCAGGGTCCTGGGATCGAGCCCCACATCGGGCTCTCTGCTCAGCAGGGAACCTGCTTCCCCTTCTCTCTCTGCCTGCCTCTCTGCCTACTTGTGATCTCTGTCTCTGTCAAATAAATAAAATCTTTAAAAAAAAAAAAAAAAGAGCATGCAGTGGGAGAGGGGCCCAGGGGGAGAGAGAATCCTCAGGCTGACTCCCCTGAGTGCAGAGACTGAGATCACAACCTGAGTGAAAACCAAGAGTCTCATGTTTAATGCACTGAGCCACCCAGGTGCCCCCCTGGAACTATTTCTGAAGTATCAAGTATTATATTATGCATGTAACTATGTATATAATATGTATATATTGCATATATGTATGTGGATACAATATGAATATGTGTATAAAATACAACTATTTTATCTCAGAAAATTTAAGAATGTCCCTCATGTACCTTTCTCTACCACTTCCTTCCTCCCCAAACCCCACAGCTTAAAAAACACTTCAAAACCCTCTTCCCTTTCCTGACATTCTCTCCGTTCCATTTTCTCTCGAGTTGTGCATGGACAGCCCACCGCTTTGGCAGAATTACTACTTCCACAAGCCTGGGCGGAGATGCCTGACTCCGGTCCGGGTCTGAGAATTCCACCTCCTGCACAAGCACAGGCCTCAGGACGGTGCCGAGTTCCCCCAAAAGAAACCGTGGGAGGTAACTGGTAATGAAGGAAGGGAGGTGTTGTCAGTCCCCGTAGCTTGTTAGCTGGCTCTGAGCTTCGCAGCCCTGGGCAGGGCACTTTCCAGAATCCTGAGACAGCTCCCAGAAGCTGGTGTCCCTTCAGGCCTCTAAGCTAGGTTGGCTCCCCAGGCCCCTTCCGAGGGGGCAGAATTCGCTGGACTGTGCTGGCTCAAGGTCTCTCGGGCATTTCATCTAGAACCCGTGTGTGTCAGCATTTGGACTCGGGCGCATGTACACTCAGGACCTGATGTGGCCTTCTGAGAGCCCATAAGCAGGGAAGTGGAGGCAGTCCCGTCGCTACCCTACAGAATGCAGCCGGTCCCCGGACGGAGTGGAAAGCAGCCCGAGCAGGTGGAGGCCTCCGGGGGCTCCTGGTTCTGAGACCCTCCCGGCCCGGCAGCACTGGCTCTCCTCGCCCCTGTGCGCTGCCTCGGGGGAAACCTGCTTTGGGGTGTAAGCTGGCGTGAAGAGGCATTTTTTTTAAAATTTGTAACCAAGAAGACAGTCATGTTTAACTATTTAAAAACATCTAATAATTTATAACCCCAGAATAGCTTAGAGGACGACTTCTTTAGCAGCATATAGTAAGACATAATGGTTTCCGATTTCAAAACATTTTATAGTTCCCCCTAGCCCTTTCTAAAGCCAACATGCAAAAGAGGACGTTTAAGTATTAACAGAGTCACTCTCGTTAAGTGATGAGCCATTAAAATCAGAGGATCCTCGGCACAGGGTTTTCCTTTCAAATCTTCAAATTCAGAAGGTCTCAGACTTACAATCCATCCCAAAGGAACGGATACCGTGAGGGCGAAGCTCCTTCAGGCCCCAAAGCAGGGGGCACTGACCTGGGCCAGAGCCGAGCTCCCCCGCTGTCTGCTGGCAAGCATCCCTCCCCAGCCCGAGGGGGACATGAAAGGAGAACTGTGTGGACACTCCGTGGGTCATGGTGGCCAGTAAACCTGGCCATGGAGCAGTCCCTGCCTCTCTACCCCCACGCCACATCCCAGGCTCAGTACTATGTAGGGCCAAGGACAGGGGTGATCGGGACAGACTGTCCACTCCGCTCCTTCCCAACATTTACACTTTCGTGAGAGAGCAAATGGACACTCACAGTGTGCTCCCGTCTCTGATCAGGTGAGTAGAGAAAAGCATGGTCTGTTGTAGGAAGCTGTCAGCTCCCCACCCTGGGCAAGAGGAAAGAAAACCAAACAGGCCTTGGCACTCTCCAGACTTCCTCGGGGATGCTCACTTCACCCCAGGGACACTCCAGGAACTGGGCCCCAACACAGACACCCAGGCTTCTAACCATAGAAAACAATAATTTTAAATATTTTCATTTCATTTCCTTTTTCTGGGGTAGGAAGGAGGGAAAGAAATGGCAGTTCCTGCAATCAATCCCTCCCCTGCCTTGCCTCAGTGGTCCACAGACATGCACCTGCAGCATTCCAGGGGCCACCCCTCCTGAGCCCGCCCTTTCAGAACAGAGACACATGCTGCCTGCCTCCTGGGGATCCAGGATTTTTTCCCCCCAGGACCACGGAGGACTGGTGAGAAGCCTGTTCTTTCTGAAGGGGCCCAGGGGCAGACGGCCGTCACCCCGAGTTCGTCCCCTCATCTGTAACCGGGCTGAGCTGTAAGCAGACTCCTGCAAGGCCACAGGTCTGAGGACAGTGGCCAGAGCTTTAGTTACAATATCTCTTTTCACTGCCCATCACGTGCTCATCCTCTCCCTCTCCTTCCCCGACAGCCATTTACCAGCTCCCAGGGCAGATTCTGTTTTTTTTTTAACCTCTGTAACTAAAGAACCCGATAGGGCCATGTGATAAAGGACCGGTGGCCTAAAAACCCCTAAGTTTCCAATTCCCGCAGCCGTGGCTCATTTTTCATGTTTCACACACAGAAAGATGTGAACAAAGACCCTAAGAACAAGAGACACGGGAAGCAGCCAAAGAGCTACCAAATGCTCAAAGCCTAACACTCAATCGTGAGCAAGTTTTGGGGAGCAGGGCCAAGTGTTTTTCTGCCAGAGGAATAATTCAGGGTCGGTGCGCCATCAGCAGCTTGGAGAAGGGACAAGAACACAGGAGCCAGGCGAGCAGGAGGCCCCGGAAAACCCTCTCTGAGCCCTGCCAACGGTCCACCACACAGGCAAATCCTTCATCGTCCAGTTGCGGGCAAGGGAGGATTCATTTCTTCTACCCATCAGGCCAGGAGAGAAAGTAAAAGCAGAAGACAACAGCCCAAAGGATGGGGCAAGTTACCAACAAACCTCTGGAGAGCCCTCTACTCCCAGACAGGTTTGGGGGGCAGAGTTTCACGTAGCCACTGGTTTTCTACCCCCCGCCCCAAGGAGTCTGCCCCGCCACCAAATGCTGCTGCACATTTTCGGGCTCACGGGAGAGAAGCAGGACCCCAGACCCTGCAGGAATTTTCACTTGTTAAAAATAAAAGTCTCAGGAGAAAAATTGTATGGTAGAAACCTTAAACGGGAGGCAAAAATAAGATATTTGTTGGAAACCTGCTACCAGAGGCAGGCTGTAACTTAGCGGAGGACTGGCCGCTGGGAGGGATGGGGGACTCTCAAGTTACACACAAGAAGAGGGTCAGCTCCTGTCCTCCCTACGGATGCTCCTTAGGGAAGCCAACCTCCGCTTTTCCCATTTTGTTCGGTGCCTGGTATCATTTGAACAGCTCCATGAGGAACTTCCTGAAGCTCTGAAAGTCACATTACCAAGAAGAAAGGCTTTATGAAAATGCTCAACCCGACCCTAGATACATTCCCAGTTAAATGCTACATTAAAAGCCTATTTTGGAGACCTGTCATTTTTAACTGAACAGTTTCACTGCCTTTCAGCTAAGCTGCTGACTAAAGCGGAGAGTAATTTTACAACTCCATTATCCACATGTGGATGATTCATTTGTTGGATTACCCTAACTTCAGGCCGCCTACCCCCCACGCTCTGTGGTCCAACCTGCTCCCGGATCATGGGCCAACTGCCTGCTGCTTGAAGCTCAAGGCATGCAAACGGATTTTCATGTAAATAGTAGCAAAACAGGACCATGATATTGAATGCCTTGAATGCATTTCTGCAAGAGAAACACAAATAGGGGGTTATGCATGGTTTTGGACAACTGGCACCACAACTTCTTCCCAGACTCTTAGAAGTGGCTTCAAAGTACGATCCAGGACCTCCATGGGTCAAGCAGCGTCAGAACTATTATTCTGATGCTACTAAATCATTTGCCTTCTTCACGGGTGTTGCAGTCTACCCTGATGGCGCAGAAGCAAGAGTGGGAAGACCCCTGGGGCCTCAGCATGAATCAGCGTGGCAGCACCATATTGTGCTAACAGGTACTATGTTCATTCCACATGAAATCCCAGGAGATAGATACATTTTTAGTGCCAGTTTCATGTTTAAGAATGTCTTGAAGCTTTAAGAATTCTACACTGATATTCTAATTTGACCTATAAAGTACCATGGCTGTACTCAGGAAGACCATTGCCATGTTCGTACTTAACATGGGACGCCATCTTTACTTGAAAGAGCAGCTACCGAATCGTGCTTATTCAAGACTTGGGTATTTGGCAGAGACTTTCTTGAAAATGAAGTGAACTTGTCACTTCGTGGAAAATAACTGAGTATTTATTGGCAATGATAAAAGTCAAGTTTCAAGTGAAAAAAAAAAAAAGGATCTTAGAAAACGTGTGTCTTCCATGAGCCTGACAGCTTCCTTATAAAGGTGTTTATGAGACTGATGATCTTAGCTCTTTTTTGATGTCTCGTGATGAAATGTGCGAACACTTAGAAGACCTGCAGGACTAAATAAAATAGTATTTTTCAAACAACCGAAGAATAAGGTCGTGCAAGACTTTACAAGAGCGATTCAGTATTTGAGACAGACCAACGGGCACAGATATGGTCTCATCATCTTTTCTACTAACCTTTAAGGAACCCCTTTGCCAACTATCACTATTAAAAAAATGTCTCCAACTATTTGAAGAGCATGTTAAAGTACTCTTCCTTTTTCCAATTCCATATATTAGACCTAAGAGTTTGGCCAAACCAACATCAACATCTCGTAACAGATTGAAAGCAGAGCACAAAAGTCCAATGGCATTTCATCAAGTCAGATATTACAGAAATTTCCAATACATGAAATATCCCCCTTTTTTTTTGACTTGGAAAATGTAACCCCTTTTCATAGAATTATATGACTGGTGTTAACATGTAGGGAGTTTGTTATTTTAATTTTTCATCTTTGATGTTTTTAATTTCTGATATGGTAAATAGTGGTAGATAAAAATCTATATAAACAAAAGGTCTTTGGCGTCCCCACTTTTTAGTAGCAAGGGGCCCTGAGACCTTTAAAGTTTAAGAACCACATGGCCCCACAGATATGTGATGAATCACTAAAATTCTACACCTGCAACTACATTACACTCTAATCTGGAATTTTAAAACTGGGGGAAAAGAAAAACCCACACAGTCCCTTGTAGAGCACTTGTATCTAGATAAAACTACTGGGGGTGCCTGGGGGGGCTCAGTTGGTTGAGTGGCTGCCTTTAGCTCAGGTCATGATCCCAGGGTCTTGGGATCAAGCCCCACACCAGGCTACCTGCTCAGCAGAGAGCCTGTTTCTCCCTCTCCCTCTGCCTGCCTCTGCCTACTTGTGTTCTGTCAAATAAATTAAAAAAAAAAATCTATAAGTAAACTAGCAAGAGAAACAAAAAAACACTGAACTATATATTTAAAAATTGTTAATGGTATGTGTTTCTAACTACAATACAAAGCATCTTTTCATAATTAAAAGAACCACAGGTTTAATATAATTTATATTTAAAAATTCAAAATGTCCTTTACTTAATATTTCCAAATAAAAGTGACTTCTGGTGTTGTAGGACACATACCTATTTCTAATAATCTTGGCTTTTCCAATATACTTCGTTGTTATCTTAGAGTCTGTAATTAATACTAAAACCAATCCAACATCTTTTACTGGCATTTAATTATCAACTCACAATTCTGTCACTGAGTACCTTCTAGATGATGCTAGAAGTGCAGGGACTGAGGCAGCTGACCTCATGGAGTTTATATCCCAGTGGCATTTATCCACCTACCCACTTCCACATTCATTTAATAAAATTAAAAAACCATCTGTTATATACTTGGCCACTGCCTCAGAATCACAATGTTAATCTACCTAATTGCACTTATCAGGGCTATGAATTCCTTTCTCCAGCATCCCCAATTTTTGCTCATTTCCAAATTCCTTTGGAATTGAGAGCTTTCTTCATCCTACAATTGAAGGCTATAGCTATGTTCATTTTTCCTGTCCACAATTTCATGAAAAAAAAAAAATTCATGGTAAGAGATTTGTCAATAATCAGAAGGACTATGGTACACTCATCACTTACTCTAACACTTTTTTTTTCCCGTGAGAAAGAAGTGGTCCCCTGCCCAGGAGTTCAGGGGAAGCCAGCCTCTAATCCTGGAAGGGGGGCACCTAGAGTCTACTTCTTAGGGCTAAAAGAAATGGAGGCTGCCATTGACAGGATGATCCCAAACTGTCTGGATTTCCTTATAAAACCAATCAGGCAAGTGAAGGCATATATAAACACAACTCTGAAAGTCATTAAAGCAAGATTCCAGAGGAAACTGAAAGATAATTGTCCATTAGTTACATGGGCTGAACATAAATGACTGCTTAAGAAATTCAACTTCCTAACAAAGGTTTTTAATTCAATCACAACTTTTAAAAAAAATCAGCAGCACCATGTACGATAAAAAGACTGGCTAGAAACTGGCATAAGAGGAAAGGATGACCATGCAGAAATAAATCTCAAGTCTGAATCTGAATAATTTTGCTTCTGCCAGAGCAAGATAGGGTATACTAAACTCTGAAGAAAATCCAGCTGTAGAGGATAAAAATGGGCATTTTGTTTACAAGATACAGGAAGCAAATTTAAAGGTGGTAGTAATCTTTTCTTCTGGGTATTATGTAAAAGACTTGATTAGACCCCATTCATTCATTCATTCTTCAGTAAATCTTGGACCACAAAGCACCAGGTAAGATAGGAAGACCTAAGCATCACTTTCGTTAACCAACAGGATGTGTTGATATAGTGGACAGCAGCGAGACTCAAGAGTCAACCAGACTGGATTCAAACCCAAGTTGTGCCATTTGCTTGATGCAATTCAATTCTGTTTCCTTAGTTTTCAAAGTCTCAGTTTCCTTATCTGTAAAACAGGAATCTCAACATTCATCTCACAGGAATAATTATGGAAGTTACAGGGCATAAGGCTAAGCTAAATGATTGCTGGGTTTTTTTCCCCCAAAAGGCCAAGCAATACACGTAAATATATAAATAAGGCAATAAGTAACACAAGCGTAATAATTGCTAAAGGAATGGAGATCACTTTGGTCTCAGGTGGTCAGGGAAGAAGTAAAAAAAAAAAAAGGGCAGGGGCACCTGGGTGGCTCAGTGGGTTAAAGCCTCTGCCTTCTGCTCAGGTCATGATCCCAGGGTCCTGGGATCAAGCCCCGAATCAGGCTCTTTGCTCAGCATGGAGCCTGCTTCCTCCTCTCTCTCTCTCTCTCTGCCTGCCACTCTGCCTACTTGTGATCTGTCTGTCAAATAAATAAACAAAATCTTAAAAAAAAAAAAAAAAAGGGCAGGGGGCCTTAGGAGCAGTTCAGACTCCCTGCTAATGAAGCCGAGCAGATTCCCATTCATTGATAACGTTCTTGTTCTTCATGAGTCCGTTGCAAGTGTTCACTAAACAGTTACTGTAATTAAACATACTCAGTGGTTCTTAGCCTTTGAGTCACGGTTCTGAGGGTCTCATGAAAGACATGGATGGACTCGCTCACCAGAAATTGTTGTTGGCTTTTTTTTAAGGAGCAATGAGCCCCAAGAAGCCCATTCATGGGCTCTGGCGGAAGACATACAATGCTAGAGATTATGATACTATTGATTTTGAAATGAAGCCCAGGGTCACCAGTTCAGCCCCATGAATCAAACACCAGTTTCCTCTTCCATCACACCTTATCTCGGCAAATGGCACCACTGTCCGCCCCTGTTGTGCAAGCTCAGAACCTGCCGAGACACTCCTTCCCCTTCACTCCCCTTCCACGAAGCTGCCCATTTCTCAGGTATGGCCTCTTACTTCCACCTTCCTCTGCCCTAATCACTGTCACTGCTCAGCAGGATTGCTTCAGCATCATTGTAGGTGGTCAACTCACGTTCGATTCTGCTCTCCCTCCAACCTGGTCTATGCACAACGGGCTGAGTGATTTTTTTTTAACAATTTTATTTATTTATTGGACAGAGATCACAAGTAGACAGAGAGGCAGGCACAGAGAGAGGAGGAAGAAGGCTCCCCGCCAAGCAGAGAGCCCGATGTGGGGCTCGATCCCAGGACCCTGGGATCATGACCTGAGCCGAAGGCAGAGGCTTTAATCCACTGAGCCACCCAGACGCCCCTGGCTGAGTGAACTTCTAAAAATGATCATCTCAAAACCACCTTCCCCAACCCC
>RCUC01041058.1:0-10514 GCA_003697995.1 Taxidea taxus jeffersonii | reverse complement strand
CCGCCCCCCCCCCCCCCCCCCCGGCGGCGGGGCGGGGGAGGGGGGAGGAGACCGTCAATCCGGAAATTAATTCTGGCCGCTGGCCTTCCCGGGCCGCATTCCTCTCCCGGGCAATCCTGTAAGATCTAGCAAGGAACTTTTTCTTTTCTTTTTTTAATTATAAGGAAAGGGTGGCTCCCCTATCAATAAAATGTTGCTTCAATTAGTACAGCTATCCTTTGGGTCATTATTTTAAGTGTTTGAAACGTCTACTTAAATAAGGTCACTTTCAATTTTGTAAACACTCCTAAGTCATCATCTTAATTCACGGCCAGTCACACTAGGAATGCTGAGTAAGTAAACACAACCAAGCATTAGCTAGCCAGCCACAAATCCACTTGAGTTTATTAATTTCTCCCTTGGCAGAGAAGCAAGAAAAGGGAACAAACTATCAGAGACATTCACGCATCATTCATTCAATAAATATTTATTATACACCAGGTGCCAAGCACTGTGCTAAGATAAATATAGGTTGCACTATTTTATTAATATTCAAGCTAAGTTCTATATCAAATCCATTTCCCCCCAAATATAAAGCTTCATTCCTGAGGCTGATTTGTCTTCATTTCTGCCCACTGTGCCTTCCTCTATGGAGTAAATGATACATCCTAACTCTCAAGCTTCCAGACTCTCTATCCCTCCTTCCAAAAGACCCCCCTCCCAGCATCCCTCAAATAGTTAACGAATATAAACTCCCACTAGAAACTCTAGAAAGGCACTATTTTAAAAGTCTAGGAGAATAAAAATGGTAAGAAATAGTTCATATCATTGCACTCATATATTTTTTAAAACATTTGGGTTCTGTGTTAAGGGGAGTACCTTATACTTGCTCTAAAGGCTTTTTAAAATACTAGTACACACAGATATGCCAAATGCAGACAGGGCTGTAGGCACGCTAAGGAAGCGACCGCCTTATCAGAGGAATTCCCTTTCCTCATTTCAAAAGAAGCTCCCCTTTCCCATCCTCTCCCACCACCACCAAGAACTGGCACCCGTCCAAGTTCATTTCCCAAGGAAAGGATCCACTTGGAGAACTGACCTTAAACAAGTCACTTTGCTCATCAGTAAAGAAGGGAGTTGGGCTGGAGACTTCGAGGTCCCTCTATAGTCTGTGGATTAGGGGATTCAAGCTAACCTAATCCTCCACGACACCTCCAGCACACACACACACACACACACACACGTGAACCCCAGCGCAGCCCCCTACCCCGCGCTGCAGGCCCTGGTTCCCCCAGGGCCAGCCAGCTTACCGAGACACACAAAATACCCCCACACCACCCAGGAGGAGCAGAGGCAGGACTCTCCCTCCCTCAGCCAGGCAGTCTCCTGAGGCTGCTGACATCACAAAGGTGTCAACTGGCAACTTCATTGTCATGTGGCTCTCCCCTGGCTCCCCTTCACTTGCAAACGCAGGGAGAGGGTGAGACCTTTTAGAGCCGCCAAGCGGGCAAGCTTCCAGCGGCAGCCTGGGAGTGAGCCGGCCGCCGAGCCACCAAGCCGGGCGGCGGGGCATCGGGCCTCGCGTTTCAACTTCTGTTCGGTTCTCCTGTAATGGAAAATTGCTTTGCACAAAGCTAGAGTGTTACCGTTCTTTCCAGCGCCCCTCCCCCCCAACCCCGCCCCTCGGCAGCCTTCGGATCAGAGGGACGGCGCGCCCGCAGCGAGGTGGAAAAGGGTAGCTGCGGCTTCTTACTATGTCCCTTGCCTCAGGCCCTGGGCCCGGGTGGTTACTCTTTTCCTTTGGAATGGGACTGGTCTCGGGGTCAAAGTGTCCAAATAATTGTGAGTGTCAAGCCCAGGAAGTGATCTGCGCAGGAATCCAGTTAGCCGAGTACCCCCCCGACATCCCCCTGAGCACCCGGAAGCTGTACTTGAATGATAACCGCATCACCTTTTTGCCGGCGATGAGTCTAGGACTCCTCAGTGACCTTGTTTACTTGGACTGTCGGAATAACCTGATTCAAGAGTTGATGGATTATACCTTCATCGGGGTCTTCAAACTCATCTACCTTGATCTCAGCTCCAACAACCTAACCTTCATCTCCCCACACAGTTTCTCCGTGCTCAGCAACCTGGTGCAGCTGAACATCTCCAACAACCCTCACCTGTTCTCTCTGAACAAGTACACCTTTGCCAACACCAGCTCTCTGAGGTACCTGGACCTCAGAAACACCGGCTTGCAGACCTTGGACCACAATGCCTTCCAAAACCTCTTAACACTACAGACCCTGTATCTGGGTGGAAACCCGTGGAAATGCAACTGCTCCCTCCTGGACTTCACCATCTACTTAATAGTGTCCCATCTGAACCATCCAGGTGAGGGTTTGATTGGGTATGGGGACGAGGATGATGTGATGGAGCAGGAGGAGTTAGTGCCAGAAAAGGTAAAGTCAAAAGATGGTCAGGATAGGAGAAAACTCTGGGGGAAGCCGATCGAAAGCATTCTGAAGGATTCGCCCTCGGGTTGACTGGAGAGGCAATAGGGTCTGTAGAAAAAGTTCTGGAGGAGGAATCCAAAGAGCTGAGTTCTGGTCCCAAACTCAGCACTGACTAGCAGGCTCCCCTAGGGATAGGCCATGTCTTTGGGCCTCAGTTTCCTGATCCATCAGGTGGGGACAATAATATGGCCCAGCATACAATGTTGTCGTGTCGACATAAAATGGTGTGTGTGGAAATGATCAAGTTCTTTCACTGCAAACTAACAAATTCGGGGACACTGTACTCCATTGTATTTTAATCCGTTTGACTCAGTGACTGAATTTTTCCAAGATCCAAAAGTAAATTCAGTCACACATGGGCCATCCAAAAGCCAACAGTACACACTGTACAGAGAGAAAGTTCAATAGAGGTAGAGGGAGGGGCACAGGAGTTCCCTAGACAATGAGAGTGGGAATGCAGAGAAGGGAGAGGAGAAGGCTTTTGATGGCTCCCCTCCTCTTCAAGATATTAACCCAACAAGGAAGGAGGGAATGGCAGGCATCCACGAAGAACAGGTCATCGGTGCCCACTCTGTCCCACAGGGAAATTCTAACCTCACGGGCAGATTCTCAAGTCTTACCTGATAGACTTCTAAGCCAGTTACTGCCACTCTCTGCACTGCCCACACCCCTCTGCCATGGGCCCCCGGACACTCCAGTGCCTCAACCCCTTCTTCTTTTTGGTGACTTTTCTGTCCCATCCTCATCCTCCAGTTATCCCACTTTCCTGATATCACCTTCACTCAGGACTTCAAGGAAATGGGAAATGACTCTTCATAGAAAGCCTGGAGCCACAGCTGTAATCTGGCATAATTGGGCTTTGGATTCAAACCCTCTCAAAACCATGTCATCTCTCCCTTTCCTGAGTATCTGTTTTTGAAAATATTTCCACACACCCACTCCCTTCCCTCAGTGTTTGTTCTTGAAAAATATTTTCATGCGCCAGCACCTGCCAAAGCCTCCACCATGAAGATCTTGCCCGGGTGGCCATACCCCAGAAAGATTCCTGGCCAAAATAATGGACTTTAAGGGAATATGGGGGAGAGCGAGCTGAATGGTGGCAACGAGTGAAAATGTGCTCATCTGGCCTTCCTTCCAATCAATGGGTCTTAACACGTCTTCCAGGCAGGGCCTGGACTATGTTGAGGCAAGAGAGTTTCCAGGGATGCAAAATTCAGGGAGATAGTAAGAGTGGGTGGCTCCTTACATTTCGTGCCCTAGGCACCTGGCCCAGCTGACATGTACCCAATCTGAATTAGAATAAATCAAAAGGAAAGAACTTCATCAGACCATCTTCTTAAGAGTATGAATCCTAAAAGAATGAAGGAGCGTTTGTCTTGGGTACCTTGCCTTATCTCTCCAGAGAGAATGGCTTCAACTTTTCTCAATGACTGGTGGTGTTATGGTGCCTTCCAGAAAGCTCTCTAAAAGAGAGTCACTATTAATCACTCTCATGCATTAAATGTGATTCTCCTGGCCAAGTTCATGTAACTAGCCTGGGAAGAAGCTTCCTCTTCTCTCATCCCCTGTCCACCGTAAGTATGTATTTCCCTCGAGCAGAGCCCACCAAGCAGCCAGGAGGCCCTCCTACCCTGGCTGAAAAGGGTGACCTAGCTTGGCTTCTTCCCCAGTCCCAAAGCCTACTGCTTGCCCTGCTGTCAAATCTCCCTCAGTCAAAATTCTGCTTCCAGAGTCGTGTCTTCTCAGAATGCTCAGGCTTGCTGCTTAGGACTCCTTGACTCATTTCATTCTGGGATTGAGAAGGATTATAAACCAGACCTGTTTCACTGTGTATTTTCGAAAACATCAGAAGTGGGTATCTATCTTGTCAAGCTCATAAGCTCCTCATGAACCAAGAGTCTGTTCTTTTGAGGCAGACAAAGCTTTTATCCACTGGCCAGTCCCCCTCCCCCAAAATACACCCACCACAACTGCTGATCTGCTCATCTCTCTCTGCTGTTTGGTGGCCTAGAGGAACCCTCCCAGACCAGTTCATGCAGAACTATGGTCTCATTGCCCTGGCTAACAATTGTCATCTCTTGAAAACACTAATGAGCCCAAGGCCAGACATAGAACGATTTATCTTTGTAGAGAGCTTTCCAGTGCTAGAGTTTTTTTCCAACATAAAGTCTCATTTTCTTTACTTTGAGTGTCATACCGACCCATAAACTTTGTGCCCTAGACCTGTGGAAGAGGCTAGGATTGGTATTTTTAACCCTATCATGAAAGGGTTGAGAAAACAGACTGGCCCCAAATCACGTGGCTAGTAAATGGAAAAAAAAGAAAAAAAAATGAATCTCCTGATTCAGCTCTTTTTTTTTCTTTTTCCTTTTTTAAGATTTTATTTATTTATTTATTTATTTGACAGACAGAGATCACAAGTAGGCAGAGAGGCAGGCAGAGAGAGGGAAGCAGGCTCCCCACTGAGCAGAGAACCCGATGCAGGGCTCGATCCCAGGACCCTGGAATCATGACCGGAGCCGAAGGTGCCCCTCAGGTCTTTCTTCAGGAGACTACTATATCTTAAATTTCTGAATTCCATGGTAACTATGATCCTGTAAGTCAGTTTAGTTATAAATACAAGCGATGTTATAAGCATATGGCCACAGCATCTAAATTACAACTTTGTTTCCTATCTGACTACACATGGAATTCACCCAAGACCATGTCTGTTGGCTAATGAGCTCTAGCCATCGTATACTCATCACATGCCTGCATGCTTCTTACAAGCCCAAGTTCACCCCAACCCACCCGAACACCCAAAGAAGGAGCCTAACCTCAGTGTTTGCTCACCTTTGCATCTCAGTGTGGCTGCCCCTTCCCACACATACACACACACCCCCCGTCACAAACACATGTGCAAACACACATACACACACCAACATACATACAAGCACAAAGATGTGCCCACACACACATACTACACCTGCATACCTATATACACACCTGCTCACAGACACAATGTCCCACACGTTATACATACATGACACACATACACGCATCAATGTGTAGATGCACTAGTTACACACCCACACATGAAGAGGCACACGCAGACACCGTAGACTTCATAGATGCTTTTCTTGCCCTTCAGTCAGCCCTCAGCACAGTGGAAGATATTAATTTTGTGTGACTCTCACATGATTCATGCCTCTGTTAAGTGGAAATATCTTTGCAATCGACAAACACTTGAGCTTAGGTAGGCCCACCTCTTATACCACCTTGGCTATCAAAGGGTGATCTTCGGTACATTCTAAAATGGGGTGTATACATCTCTCTCCACATTGAATGATCTAAGAAGAATCTCTTTGAGATGAGCTGAGTAACCTGATTTATTTAGAAGGAAGAATCCGAATTAAAGATGGATTTCATTTTAGACCCAGGAAGATACTGAACATTAGTATTGGGAGATTTTCCCTATGGGACAGTATTAAGGTCAGCACGACAGGAGATCAGCAGTATAGAGAGCCCTTGAAAAGCAAGGCACTAAAGTCAGGAACTTCCATGCTACCAATCAGTTCCTCTGTGTAAATATCCATGTATAAATATCTATCAATTTCCTCCACGTAAATATCTACTGAGCCCTATTGTGTTCTCAACAAGTGGTCATGGAGAGAACCTTGAGCTGTGGAGACTCACATGACTATGGTCATCTGCACTATATATGTCCCATGGTCCAGTCAGGGACAGCAGAACTATCCTACTGGATAGAGCAGGACAAAAGAGGCCACCAGGTGCCTACTGGGTGGACCAGGCACTTGGGATAGCCTCAGGGGCAGCTGGGGAAGGGCAGCTGCAGACAGGGGAACCCACGTTAAAGAGCTCGGGTGGGAGTGAAACAGACCTGAATTATAACCCTAGCCCTGCCACCTGCTATTTATAGGCTATCAGAGAAGTTACTTAACCTCTCCGAACTTCAACTTCCTCATCTTTCAGACAGGTATAATAATAGAACCAACCTATCTAGGCTGCTGAGATGAGAACACTTACAAATTGCCATTAGCATTGAGTCTTGCACACCAAAAAGCATTCGATAAATGAATGACTGGCAGATGTGAGAAAGATACGGGTACTTAGAAGAGTAGCAGACATCAGTCAGGTGACCCCGGGATAAGCAGTAGACCTCAGGAAGCCTTGGCACATGAGAGGACAGTGTACCCTGTGCACGAAACATGACTATAGGGATGCATGGGAGGGGGATATAGATAGGATGTTGAAAGGTGAGCATCAGGTCCCAGAGCTCTAATTCCTGGGAAAATGGGACAGAGGGAATCTTAGAGGGAGGTGGGCATTAGGCAAGTTATGAATGCAGGAGTTCAGACTGGGGAACAAAACCAGAAGCCTGAATCAAGGCTTGGTCTCAGCCTGGACCAGAAGACTCAGGGCTGGGCCAGTAGTAGCAAAGTGGTTCTTCCTGAGTCTGGAACTGGAGTTCTAGCTAAAGACAAGCCCCACTTGCAGGAACAGGTGCGGACATGTAGAGAGCTTTTAAGGGATGAGGGAAAGGAGGTCCAACTGCAGGGCAGACATGCTCTTGAAAGCAAGAAGTCACCTACATGGTGTGACTTTGTTATCTGAAGAGGACATTACCCCCATTCACTGCCCACCACTGAGCTAAAATTAGCCATTAGAGAGTTACCCCTTTAGATCCCC
Organism: Taxidea taxus jeffersonii; assembly: GCA_003697995.1. NCBI lineage: Eukaryota > Metazoa > Chordata > Mammalia > Carnivora > Mustelidae > Taxidea > Taxidea taxus. The sequence goes on along the minus strand of RCUC01041058.1, from coordinate 3,348 downwards.
CCAAAGTGCCCAAATCTTGAAGAGGACCCTGCAAAAATATATGAACTCCTGGGCTGAATAATACCAGTGACCTCAAGCCTTTATCAGCTCTCACATCAGGGGCAGAAGTGAATTCTTGAGAAATACAATTAGCTAAGATTAATTCTGCAGCAGTGGGGAACCTTAAAGGAAGCCAAGATGCAGGAAAGAAATAGGGAGATCTTAAAACAAAAGATGTGAAGGCAGTAATATGTCCTTCCCCCATGTACCATGTTGGCTCAGCCGACACCCCTAAAGGGGCTGTAGAGAAGGCTAAATGTTTATTTACCTTTTTTCATCATAAAGCTATACTGAATAAGAATATAAAAATTTTCCCACATTGGCAAGAGATTTGGTGCTATTACCAAAGGTCTTCATCCAAAATTACACCCTCCAATGATATACTAACCAGATGCACTGAAAACCATTCTGTCCTCAAAGAGCTTACCTACTCACCTTGCAAATGTGAAAATCACAGCAGAAATGGAGGTCAGTTATAAAGTGCTGGTCACCCAGATGCTCTGATCAATGCAGAGTTAAAAACAGACCCACAGATTCCATTTTCTTTTTGGCCTTGGTCAGCATATAGGAGGACTGATTCCTGGCTGGAACTGTAATTTCCCAAGCATTAATGCTCTTTGAAGGTGAGAGCAGCAATTAAGCTCTTCCCAGGATAGAGCTGCCTCATAGGATAGGGTTGAATGCTTCTGAAGATGCTCTCAAAAGATCATGCAACTCTAAGCTCCTGGACATAAGGATCCCAGCCTCCATCCTGTCTTCTCCCAAAGTCTAGTCTAGCTCTGTCCAACGAAAGTCTCTGCTGTGGTAGAAATGGCCCATATCTGTGCTGTCCAATATGGTGGCCCCTAGCCACATATGGCTATGGAGCTCTTGAAATTAGACTACTGAGGAACCGAATTTAATTTTATGTTGTTTCAAATCATGTAAGTAGCCCCATGAATGACCACTGGCCACTATATTGGTCAGGGCAGCCTTTTAATATAAGATGCTTGAGCTGGAAATTTAGAATCTTGCCTCCTCACAGGTAAGTGGCTATTGAGCCACGCCCAACATGGAAATCTCCTGACATCAGATTCCATGTTTTCCTCCCCCATGCCATGACCTCTCCTTACTCTTAGACACATCCCAGTCCATTCGACTCTGCAATATTTGTTGTATGTTCCTTATATGCCCAACATTGTATTATAATGCTGGAGTGCTTTCAACACAGAGAAAAGAAGTCATAATTGCCACCTTTAATAAGACAATCTTGGGATACAAGAGAGAGAAAACACAACTGAGAGCCAAGAGGTCCTGTCCTGGTCCCAACAATGCCACTGGGTGAGGTGGGGCAAGGCCCTTTCCCCTGAGACTCATTTGTCTTAGAAATAAAAAGAGAGTAGGAATAGATACTCTCTAAAGCCCCTTCTAGCTGGTAGTGCATGTATCTTTCCTAAATGGAAAGATAGCGTGCACTTAACTGTAGGAGGAGAGCAGTGATCTGCAGAGAGGGTCCCAGATAGGCAACGGAATGGATCAATGCTGACATGGAGGCATTCCTGGAGAAGCAGGCCACAGTCACATAATTAGGACATGCACAGGATTGGGAAGCAGGCAGCCTCAACCTCCTGCACTGTCCTACCTCCAGTCTTGAGCATGGTCTACTTGACTAGAACAATACCTCCTTCCCCAGGGGACTCAGTGACCAACACTGTCCTCCCAGGCCTGGCCTGCTCAACCAGTGGTTCTCAGATTCCAGTGAGCACAGAAACCCCAGGTCCCATATCCAGAGATTCTGGTTTGGGACAGTGCAAATCCTTAGGCCATATTTTGAGAGACCCTATGACAATGGCTTCTGTTCCAGATCTACAGCAGCTGCTCCCACTGGTGAATAAATTGATTTGCACTGGAACGCTGAGTGGCTAATAACGTTTTGACATTCTCCCTCAAGGGTTTGCAATGTGGCAGAAAGCAACAAGAAACAGTGAGAGTTTGGAAAGTGACAGACTGCCAGGGGGAGGAGTGGGGGTGGTTTGGGGGCAGAGTGTCCCTCTCTGTCAGGTCTTAAATTACCATCCTGAAGCAGTCCTGGGTGACCGGATGGTGGGGCCTGCAAATCGGAGAGGAGTCTGGGAAGGAGTGCTGCAGAGGCAAGGGGACAAAGCCACTCAGGGACATCTGCTGGGAGCAGATGGGTTGGGTCATGTGCTGTTCCGGGTCCACGTCATCTCGAGGGCATTTTGAGCAGAGAACATCTTAGTTTCATTCCAAGGCTACTTCATCCTGAATTCAAGGCTGCTGTAATAGGACAATGGCCCCATTTCAACCCACCAAGTACAAAGTCATCTACAACTGTGCCAAGATTTAGATTTCCAGAATGAATTCAGGTCCTCGCACTCGTCCACTATTAATGCTAACCCATCTTCTCCATCAGAGAAATTGTGGCAAAGACCCGATGCCCAGAATGGGAACAGCTGGGCAACAGACATTTCCAAGGCTGTCAGCTGCTTGGCTAGCCTGTCTTTTCTACCTTCTCACAAACACCCTGCTGAGAGCCAGAGGAGCAGCCTCATGAGGGCAATAGCAGGGCTGGGAGGGGTGCAACAGGGTCAGCGATCCCTAAACCACCCAGAAGAGCCAAGAAGGGAGGGGGTGGCCAGCACGTGCAGTTTAGGAAGATTCCTGAGTAGTTCTCACACGCTCTTGAGCTCAGCCCACTTGAGATCCTTGAAAGTAGGTGATCCAAAGTCCCTTCGAGCTCAGAAATGCCCAACCTCTGTGCATGGTCTCCCTGGTCACCCAGCACCACCTCTGGAAGGCAGCAGGGCAAGGCTGGCCAAAGCAGCCAACCTCAGGCTCCTTATCTCTAGAAGCTAAGAGCTCTCCAGCCTGGAGATAATCCAGCAGGGTGTGGATGTGGCTAGAAAGAGAAACAGGGATCCAGCCACGAAGGGCCTTTGAAGGATTCTCTGGGAAACATGCAGTGCAGCATGAGAAGCTCTGGGAGGCAGGTGAGCCTGGGTGCAGGGCTAGGATGCTCCTGTGGTCATCCAGGTAAGGCAGGAAGGTGGTCTACAGCAGCAGATGAGGAAGTCTAAACAGGTTAGAAGGAACCATTTAAAAGATAGAAGCAGGGATGCCTGGGTGGCTCAGCCAATTGAATGTCTGTCTTTGGCTTAGGTTATGATCTCAGAGTCCTGGGATCGAGTCCCATATGGGGCTCCTTGCTCAGCTGGGAGCCTGCCTCTCCTTCTGCCTGCTGCTCCCCCAGCTTATGCGCTTGCTTTCTCTCCCTGACAAATAAATAAATGAAATCTTAAAAAAAAAAAA
>RCUC01041048.1:0-11287 GCA_003697995.1 Taxidea taxus jeffersonii | reverse complement strand
TTATATATATATATATATATATCAATTTAAAAAAAACAGGGGTATCTGTGTAGCTCAGTTAAGCCCTTTCTGTTCAGGTCATGATCTCAGAGTCATGAAATCAAGCCCTGCATAGGGCTCCATGGAATCTGCTTGAGGTTCTCCCTCCCTTCTTTTCCTCTCCCTCTACCTCTGCCCCTTTCCTCTCCTTTCCCTTGCTCTCGCTCTCGCTCTCTCTCTAAACAATCACATACATACATACATACATACATACAATCTTTTTTTAAAAAGAGCAGGCTGCATAGATGAGTATGCGAGTCATAAGTGAAGGATCAAGTATGACACTTGAGAGTGCTGAGCAAATAACTCTATGCTTATAAAATTAGGAACAAATGGAACCATCCTAGAAGATTGGGCAAGGTGGGGAGCCTGAGAATTGAGGAAACATCAACATTAGGGACAGGCATGAAAGCCAGCAAAAGCACCCAAGATGACATAGTCAGAAAGATCCGGCCATAGAAGTCAATGAGAAGAGATTTTCAAGAATGGAATGATCAAAATTGTGAAAGGCTATGTAGGTCAAATAAGAAAAGGCCAAAATGCGGGGTGCCTGGGTGGCTCAGTGGGTTAAAGCCTCTGCCTTCGGCTCAGGTCATGATCCCAGGGTCCTGGGATCGAGCCCCACATCGGGCTCTCTGCTCAGCAGGGAGCCTGCTTCACCCTCTCTCTCTCTGCCTGCCTCTCTGCCTATTGTGATCCCTGTCTGTCAAATAAATAAATAAAAATCTTAAAAAAAAATAAAATTAAATTTAAAAAAAAAAAAAAGAAAAGGCCAAAATGCATCATTTCAGTTTGATAATAAAAATCCCCAATTAGGGATGCCTGGATGGCTCAGTGGGTTAAGCCTCTGCCTTCGGCTCAGGTCATGATCCCAGGGTCCTGGGATGGAGCCCCACATCGGGCTCTCTGCTCAGCAGGGAGCCTGCTTCCCCACTCTCTCTACCTGCCTCTCTGCCTACTGTAATCTGTCAAATAAATAAATAAAAAATCTTAAAAAAAAATCCCCAATTAACCACTACTGGAGCAGTTTCAGTGGATGGTATGGACAGAAATTTCCAACAGATTGAGGAATATTTCAAATTTAAGGAGAAAGTAAGTAAGGAGCAACTCCTTCCACAAACTTCACTATAAATGGAAGAAGAAAGAGAATACCAAACTCAGTGATCAACACAGGACTAGGAAAGGACACTGATGGCTTATTAATGGGTGACTAACTACAGTCACAGTAATGATTACCAGGGAAGTGAAGTCACCTTTTTTTTTTAATTTTTTTTTATTTAAGCTTTATTTAAACATATAATGTAACCCCACCACCCTCTCCCAACCCCTCTCCCCCCCGACCCCCCTCAGTTTGTTTTATGACATTAAGAGTCTCTTTTGGTTTGTCTCCCTCCCGATCCCATCTTGTTTCATTTTTACTTTTCCTACCACCTTAACTCCCACCCCCGTTGCATCTCCACTTCCTCATATCAGGGAGATCATGTGATAGTTGTCTTTCTCCAGTTGACTCATTTCGCTAAGCATAATACACTCTAGTTCCATCCATGTCGTCGCAAATGGTAAGATTTCATTTCTTTTGATGGCTGCATAGTATTCCATTGTATATATATACCACCTCTTCTTTATCCATTCATCTGTTGATGGACATCTAGGTTCTTTCCATAACTTGGCTATTGTGGACATTGCTGCTATAAACATTCGGGTACACGTGCCCCTTTGGATCACTACGTTTGTATCTTTAGGGTAAATACCCAGTAGTGCAATTGCTGGGTCATAAGGGAGCTCTATTTTCAATTTTTTGAGGAACCTCCATGCTGTTTTCCAGAGTGGTTGCACCAGCTTGCATTCCCACCAACAGTGTAGGAGGATTCCCCTTTCTCCACATCCTCACCTTTTTTTAACTAATAAAAATATAATCATGGAGCCACAAAACAAAGATATGAAAACACATGTTCAAAATGTTTGTTCTTAAAAACGTCAATGTTATTCAGCCAAAATTCACACTTGTAAGATCTCTGTCAGGATGAAAATATCCTGAGATCCCATTTCCAAAGTCTTAAAGTTTTATGTTACTCAGGTAATTGAAAGAGTTGGCTAATATAATGAGTACAATTGATAGCTATAAATAATTTGGAACCTGGAATGAATTACTTTTTGGCTAAATTATCTACTGAATGGCCAAGATGTTTTAAATTAACTGAGTAAATCTTTCAACATTAAATAGACTTGAGGTGATTAGATAAAAATCCATTAGTGTAGCATAAACTACTTGAACATGTTTGAATAGAAATTTAAGAAATTTTATTTTTGTTGTGGTTCTTATTGGGCTATTTAACTTAGTACTAAGTACTTAAGCCCATGCCGGAGTGAAAAGTTTATACCATCCTTTCCTTTGATTCACCTAGAAATATCAAATTTATTCTGTGTGTAAGAAGACTCATTATTTCCAATAATTCTACTCTTAGAATTTATTGGATGATATGATAGAAGAAAAAGGCTATAGGCACAGACATGTTCATTAGAGTAGTATCTAGGAAAGCTAAAACATGAAACAACCTAAAAATTTAACAATGGGAAGAAAACTATATAAATTTTGGACATCTGCTTATTGGAATAATATGTAGTCATTAATTGTGTGAAACAAAGCTGAATAAAATTATTTGTTCAATTTGATAACAATCATATTAGAAAGTATGTGTGCAAATCAAAAATTCTGAGTTTTTTAAGATTTATTTATTTGAGAGAGAGAGCATGGGGTGGAAGGGCAGAGGAAGAGGGAGATAAAGAATCCCAAGCAGATTCTATACTGAGTGGGGAGCCAAACACAGGGCTCTATCTCACAAGCCTGAGATCATGACCTGAGCCAAAATCAAGAGTTGGACACAACCAACTGAGCCACCCAGGTGCCCCCAAACCAAAAATTCTTAAAGGTAATACACAAGCTCAAAAAAGAAAACAAACAAACAAAAAAAAAAACACATTGTAAGGATAAGAAAAATTTTTCCTTTTTCAAATTTTCCTTGTATGTTCCTATAAGAACTTTCAGAAGTTAAAAGGCAGAGAGAGGGGAGGGGAGAGAGAAAGAGGAGGAAAAGGAGGAAAGGAAAAAGGGGGGAAAGGAGATCAAAACTAGTGGCAAGAAGAGTCCTAAGTTAGAAAAGAGTCCTAAGTTAGAAAAAAAAGAAGAACTTGAAAATGTATCTTGACTGTGTATTATTTGCAGACTGTGACTCATTTGTAGACTCTGAAGCCCTACCTCGACTGATAGAAACTTAAATGGAGTTATCCATTTGCAAGTATGACTCATTTAATGATACTGGCAGAAACTCCGTTATTTCTACAGTCAGTGTCTCTAAATATTAAAAAAATACATATTTTTACCAATTTTATTGAAAACAAAGAAATAAAGATGGCAGATGTTTCCAGCATAAGTAGACTGTTAATGAAGTCCTAAAGTTACCAAGTCTCTCTGCATTTTAAGATGAAGACTATTTTCAATAAACTTAATTTTATGTTCCTAGTATTTTCAGTAAAATTTTGAATATGTTCAATTAGCAACACTAAGGTAGAGTTGGCTCAGCCTGCTGCTAACGAGCCTTGTTCAATTTTAAGTGATTTAGATCAACAAAGGCCATTTCCCGACATTTCCATGAGCACTGAGCTTCTCACCACCTACAACAATGCTTCTCCTAACAACTATTTAGTTGGCTTGCAATTCCAAAGGCCTGTAATAATCAGAAGAGCAGCTCTAGAGTCAGAAGGGTTTGAATCAGAGCTCCAGCATTATTAGCTTGGAGATCCTCTGTGAGTTCCAGGAATGTTCTGTGCTACTGGTTCTTAATTTGCAAAATGAGGATGATTGCGGCATTTATCTCATGAGGTCTTCTGAATATTGAGATTAATGTATGTAGAGTACTTAGGGATATGCCTGGAACATAATAAGCACACAGATAATGTTAACTGTTATAATTATTAGATGTTGCAAGGATACACCGAAGCATGAGAGGTCTAGCCTTAAAGGAGCCTCCATTTATTACTGTTAACCATGGTGAATGGAATAAAGGCAATGGTGGTATTAGTACATCTTTGCATACATGCCATCATTTCCATGCACTATTTTGATTTCATTACAACACTCTATGACTGGTCTTGGGCCCATGAGATGGCTCAAGGAACTGAGATCCAGGAGAACAATGCATTGCCAGGATTGTCCACAAATAAGCACATTCATTAAGAGCTAAGGTATGTTCATCCAAAATCTGCAGATTAGAGGAGGGGGTATCAACAGGTGTCAAACCTTCCAACATGTTGCGGGGGGGGCAAAAGTAGTTGAGGATTTATGGCCTGCCTTTTGTTGACAAAGCAATTTAGATGGCCTTGCAGTTTTAAAATGCTACAGTTAAACTTGAGGAATCCTTAATCAGAACAGGAACTGTAAGTAACTCATTTATTTATTTTTTAGAGGGAGTGAAAGCAGGGGTTGGGGGGCAGAGGGGGAGAGAAAGAGAGAGAATCTTAAGCAGACTCCACACCAAGTGCAGGCTCAATATAGGGCTCAATCTCACATCCCTCAGATCATGACCTGAGCTGAAATCAAGAGTCGGATGCTTAACTGGCTGAACCACTCACATGTCCCCAAGTGGCTTATTTATTTTTTTTTTAATGACTGAAAGAGAGAGCTACAGAAAAAACAACACTATAAAAACTGTATCTTGGGGGCACCTGGGTGGCTCAGTGGGTTAAAGCCTCTGCCTTTGGCTTGGGTCTTGATCTCAGGGCCCGGGATCAAGCCCCGCATCAAGCTCTCTGCTCAGCAGGGAGCCTGCTTCCCCCTCTCTCTCTGCCTGCCTCTCTGCCTACTTGTGATCTCTGTCTGTCAAATAAATAAGATCTTTTTTAAAAAACTGTATTTTAGATGCAATATCCTAAAAGTTCATGGAATATGATTATTGCTCAGCCAAGCCCACGTTTCCAGCTTCAAAATAAGATCAGAGTCACAAGTCAGGAACTTAGCCCTTTTTTTTCCCCAAACGCAAATTAAGAGAAGATTGCCGCCTGAAAACGACAATGCTTGAGAAAAGAAGGTTGGATTTTTAGCAATTTATATGATAAGTTCTGGCTCCTTTTACATGTGACTTTACACAACTCAGATGTATTTTTATCAGTTTGTGGTACTATCTAAAAACATAGGTTTATTGTGAGCAATTGTAAAACAGAAAGTGAAAAAAATCATCCTACATTCCACAACTTTAAAATAAATATTCTTGGTGGTGTAATAATGTCTTGTGTATGCATGACACACATATATGCCCATCCACTTATTCACATTTTATTTCTGACTCCTTGCAGCTGATATTATAACTTTTTTTAATGTCATGGCAAAACTGCTCCCTCTCTTCATTGGGAGACAAATGTGCAGTTTATATCATGAGCATTTCCAGTGTTCTTAAACATTATTTGGGACAGTATCTTTAGCGACTTTTTATTGGGTATCTCACCCTTTTAAAACATTCGGGACGCCTGGGTGGCTCAGCGGGTTAAACCACTGCCTTCAGCTCAGGTCATGATCCCAGGGTCATGGGATCAAGTCCTGCATCAGGCTCCTTGCTGGGCAGGAAGCCTGCTTCTCTCTCTGCCTCTGCCTGCCACCACTCTGCCTGCTTGTGTGCTCTCTTTCTCTCTCTCTCTGACAAATAAATAAATAAATAAAATCTTTTAAAAAAAGCTATAAAAAAAAAACAATGTATATATTCAAGAATTGTCTTTCAAACCTCTCTGACATAGTATGGAGATCTAAGTGTCATGACCCTCTAGTAACTCACTAACACATGCAAAGTTGTCTAATGCAATTTAGGAATATAATTAATTTTGCCTTAAAATGTCAGAGTAAAGCTTCTATTAAGGGGTATACCTTATATTTGCATTTTAATAGACCTATTTTGAGGACCCCAAGTCTTTGGGCTATAATGGTTTTCCTTAGCTTTAAAATATTCCTTGCCTAAAAAGTATAGGTAAAAGTAAAATATTATTTGGAAGATCACATGTCCATATCTATTGTGATTAGAAGGCTTTTACAGGCAGGAACTAATTCTCAATCCATCTCAATAACTTCTCCAATACCTTAAAAAATTAATGGCATCAGTCTGTTATTACTTTTCCAAAAAAAAATTTCTGGGCAGATATTCTCTGTGATGTTAGATTTTGAAACCGATTTATAGTCCATACACAACAATGATCTCTCTAAAATTTGAGCTTGACTTGGCCTTAACTTACTGACAAGCAATGCATTACATATGTGAACACTCAGTTCACATACATTTCTAACTTCTCACCCAAACCAAGCTGGGTCATCTTCATCAAGAAATCTTTTTCCCCACTGGGAGTAAATATACATCTAAATCCACAAAAATTCTATTAGCACCAGCTACATTGTAATACAGTGATAAACACTTTCTTTCTAATTTGCTGGCTCCCAAGCTGAAGAAAGACTTTGTCGGTTCTGGCTGGCAATTGAGCTGTATGTAGTAGATATGCTGATTTTAAAAAAGAAAGAAAGAACTACAATAATGGTGTGGTCTCCTGAGAATACATTTATTTCTGCAGTATAAAACAAAATTAAATTCTTCAATCTCAAAAACTATTAAAAGGTTGTATTTAAAATGCATGAAGCATTAAAAAGACATCAAAATTAAAATAATCTCATAAATCTCTTCATTTAAAAGACTTATTAGAATACAGATCGAGGCAGAAAACAGCTGCCCAGCACTCCAGAGCAGTAAATTATGACTATTTTAACTTTTTCATTTTCATCATTGAAAATTCTTTTCCAGAATAATTGTATTGCTATAGCAAGACCAACTGTCCCATATATTTAACATGTGAATAGTGAATTGCTGTCAGTGGACTCTGAAGTAGGTATACTGTATGTTCTTCTAAAGATCAGCAGACCACAGGGTTGTACCCTGACAAAGGATACAAAAGATACAAGCAAACATTAGTTTTTAAATGTAAAACTGGTTAAATTAATTATCATTCCAATTTAGTTTGCCAAAGTACTAGGGATGTCCTAGGAAAACCTGATGAGTATAAGAATTTTACTGTCCTCCCCTTCTTCTCCAGATCTGCCAACTAAAATCCAAGAAAAAGTCAACACAGAAAGGACAGTTATATGTGTCCAATCGCCATCAATCATTAAAACCGGACTCTCTTTTATAAATGACTGACAATGAGGCAAAGGTTTTTTTTTTTTAATAAAGATCCTCACTCCATAGATTAGCATGTGTCAGTCTTGATTGTACTAGAGCATTCCTTGGAGTACCATTAAATTATCATGTTGATTGTACCTCAAAGCAGTTGAATCCTAAAAGGAGGAAAAGGAAAACCAGGTGACTAAGCATGAGGCCTCAGGCCACTTGCCTCCCATCATACTCTTCACAAATACACTGGAACTGAGCAGGGCTAGTTTTGATAGAAAGTAGCCAGATATGCTTTGAAAGTGTTCCCATCAATCTGACTCCCATTTTTTATCACCTCCCCTTCCACTGGTGCACTTGGACATCATCCCCACTTAGCAGAGATAAGATTAGTAAACAGTGGGCTTTATTAGAACACTATTAATTCAACTTAATTGATGGTGCAGTGGTACCAGGTCTTTTCCTGCTTTCTTTTTCCGGAAGACAACCTTGGTAGTGGAATCAAACTTCTTAGCAGAAACAGCACCTATCTTTGTAATTCTGCACACCTTCCCATTGCTTTAGCCATGCAGGCTGAGCAAAGCTCCTTATCTAAGACTCCGAAAAGGATAACAGGACTGCTCAAGTATAAGAAACTGCAAGTATTTTATTTATCTCTCTTTCTTTCTGCTTAGATTACCATTATCTTTGGTCACTGAATTTTGTCTTTTGGGCTTCAAATGAAGAGCGAAGTCAACCAGAAGTTACAGCTCTAAACCCAGTGGATTACTGCTCTGTCAGCACACACATACACACACACATGAACACCTTCTGCTGGCCTTTCTTTGGCTTTACCCTAGGGTTAACTTCTTTATGCATGGTTTTCGGATGATTCTATGATCTTCTCTGCAAAATATTTATGCTGAAGAACGATGCAGTTTTCAAAAATGCCTCACTAACTTACACTGAAGCTGGAATGTAAGCCAAGTCAATGAGCTGTCTAAAATCAGCCTAGGTTTCTGCAGAATGGGGGGAAATTGCATAAAATCATTGCAACATGAATTGTAAGTCCATCCGTTCATTCTTTCTGATGGTCACATGTAAGGCACTGAAGAAGCGATGGAGATGGATTGAGAACCAGTCCCTGCCAGTAAAAGGCTTCCAATCAAAATAGATAAGGGCAGGATGCCTGGGTGGCTCAGTCGTTAAGCGTCTGCCTTTGGCTCAGGTCATGATCCCAGGGTCCTGGAATCCGGGCCCACATCGGGCTCCCTGCTCAGCAAGAAGCCTGCTTTCCCTCTCCCACTCCCCCTGCTCATGTTCCTTCTCACACTGTCTCTCTCTCACTGTCAAATAAACAAATAAAATATTTAAGAAAAAAAATTATTAAAAAATAGAAACAAAAAAATAGACATGGGCATATGAATATCTAACTATGACAAGATTAGAATAACAAAAATACTAAATCAGAATTTAAGCAATGTTCTATGAGCATGCACAGTTAATTCTGACTAGAGAACCAGGGAGAGCTTTAAGGAGGAAGAAGGAAAGTAGTTCCAATATTAGTGAGTAAGGAAAAGAGCACCTGGGATTAAGGAACAGTATGTACACACAGAGAAGTGAAGTACTTGGAACAGAAAGTTGCTGTCCTCTCATGTGACTACCACATTCATAAGTATTGCCATATTTCCATATCATTGTACTCGTATTTGCTTACTGTCCTTTTTTAACTGACTCCATATTTGCTGAAATAAATTTAAAAGGAAATTTTGTTTCATTACTATAAGTGGAAATTCAGTGTCTCTTACCCCAAATATAAAAGTAAATAAATGAAAACAAAACAGTGAAATTCTAGCTGAATACTGTTGTCTAACCTGCCCTCTTTTTGTCACAAAGGGAAGCTAATTTAGCAAAATGTTGACAGTCCCCCCATATCAAATGAAGACTTTCTCCTCAGTGTTCTCTGAGGGGTTGAGAGAGAATTCTAAACTACACAAATTGCTCATGGGGTATTTCAAGGTTATTCAATGTCATGTTAGTATATCACCTAGAGTCATTTTGAATCATAGTCCTACACTCTGGCAAACACTGGAAGAGATCAAAGACCCTCGGGAGCTGTCTGAGAGAAGAAAGTAATGAGAGATAGGGCAGAAAGCAGATTTGAGACTCATATGGATCCTGAAGTTCATGCCAAGTGTTTGACCTTTATACAACGTGCTGGGAAACATTACAGGTAGGTAGTTCCTTAAGCAGAAGACTCCGATTGTGGTACAAAGGATAACTGAGGAGAAAAGAGATAGAAAGCTGAGATATCGGGCACTGGGTGGCTCAGTTGGTTAAGCAACTGCCTTCAGCTCAGGTCATAATCCCGGAGTACCGGGATCGAGTTCCGCATCGGGCTCCCAGCTCCATGGGGAGTCTGTTTCTCCCTCTAACCTTCTCCCCTCTCATGCTCTCTCTCACTCTCTCTCTCTCTCTCTGAAATAAATAAATAAAATATTTAAAAAATATATAAAAAAAGAAAAACATTTCTTTCTTTAAAAAAAGAAAAGAAAGCTGAGATACTATGTCATTTGAGAGCCAGGGGTCTTAGTTAGAGAAAGTATGGAAAATAGGTAATGTTGCTCCCCACTGGTACCCCACCCTAAAACATGCTGTGATCATCTGTGTGTTTCTCCATGCTACTTGGTCCTTTATATGAACCAAATCATGATTACCTCATTCATCAAATTCAGGAAACCATCATGTGTGAGATGCACCATTGTATTTTATATGCCACAAAGAAAGAAAAACACTGCCAATTAGATGATGACACACCATCACTTGTAAGAAACATCCAATTTCAAAAATGTTAAATTGTGGGCAATGAGGGCAGGGGCAGAATGCTTGTCTTAGAATCAATGAGATATATTACTAATCACTATTGCTTAAAAGCAAATAATCTAAAACTTGGAAGTTAATTGGTTTTTCAGAAAATAGTGAAGAACATATCTGGTACAAAGTCCTGCTTGATGTACTAGAACAGTAAATTGTCATCCTTTTGAGACAAAACAATATAGAACTGTGATTCTGAGCGGAGCCAGGAAGACCCTGGGTTCAAATCCTCCTTCAATTTCTTACTAGATATGATGTCTTAGATAAGTAACAAACTCTAAAAGTTTCAGTTGGTTCATCCGCAAAATGTTCTTTGTATTTTTCAATATTTAAACACAAACCTCCACTGGAGAACTTAAAATAAGAACACTGAGCATTCTTCTGTCCAGATTTGTCAGAAATTACTTTTGTTGAATGTTAATTATCATTTTTGGTAATATAGGTAGTATTTTCCCCCTTTCTTTATTTTTTAAAGATTCCATTTATTTATTTGACAGAGACACAGCAAGAGAGGGAACACAAGCAGAGGGAGTGGGAGAAGGAGAAGCAGGCTTCCTGCCAAGCAGGAAGCCAGGGGCAGAGCTCGATCCCAGAACCCTGGGATCATGCCCTGAGCCAAAGGCAGACGCTTAACAACTGAGCCACCCAGATGCACCTTTTCCCCCTTTTTTTAACTCATTAGACCCAAGAACCATGGTGCCAACTGGTTTTAGATTATCACTGCATACTTTATTGATGCCTACTAAAATAGGTTAATACATGAAGACTACTCAGTCATAGAGTTGGGTCCCTTATAGGTAGGTTGGTTTGAGTTGCTCCACTTATAACCCCAGACTCCAGTTCCTTATGGTTTTCTATTCCATACCTCCCCCTGGACACTAATAAGTCTGCAACTGTGTATTGTCCTGAAGATAATGGAATGGTCTACCCCAGTACAATTCCTGGGAGTAAGAAGCTGTTCCTACTATCAATGGGGCAGCATCTCTTTCATGTGTGGGTTACTCTACCAGGTGCTTTCAGACTGAAACACAACCTGTGCCTCATACCAAGCCTGGGTGTTAGGACTGGACAGGTGTTGCTGCAACTCTTGGAAGAAGAAATTGAATTCTGAGGGGTCACCATGGGACTTGCCCAAGGTCATACGACTGTATGTAATGCAGCCTGGAAGGAAGCCCAAACATGGATCTAAATATGGTGCTCAT